>JAJMBC010000034.1:0-95136 GCA_030572795.1 Nematodospora anomalae
GTTGTTGTTGTTGTTGTTGTTGTTGTTGTTGCTGTTGTTGTTGCTGTTGTTGTTGCTGTTGCTGTTGCTGTTGCTGCTGCTGCTGCTGCTGCTGCTGCTGCTGCTGTTGTTGTTGTTGCAATTGTTGCAATTGTAATTGTTGCAATACAGGATTCGAACTTAAGCCATTACTTCCACTAGCATTCCCACTTCCATTCAAAGCAGCTAATAAAGGATTAGTGACATGTTGACTTGTAGGTGTGCCTAAGTTTTGCTGTTGTTGCTGCTGTTGCAAATGCTGATTTAACAATTGCTGTCTCTGCAATTGTTGCTGTAACTGGAGTTGACTAATTTGTGGTGACTGTTGATTTGGTTGGGATTGCCCTTGCTGTTGTATTTGATGCAGCTGTAAATACTGAAGATGTGGATTTACATTCATTTTGCGTTAGAATGTATGACTTGGTGTGATATCTCCTTGCAGGTATTTTTCAAAGCGCAAAAGAGAATCAAATGAATATTGAAGCTGTTTCCGCAATTTAAATATTAACAAAATCGTATCTTTTCTTTTGATATAATTATAATGGTTCTTTAATTCAGATTGTTGACTTTGAACGTTAAAATTTTATTCCATTTTTTGTTTGATGAAAAAAAGTTTGTAGAAATTATCTTGTCGCTTCTTCCACAATTTATGACAGCCTATATTTGACACCGCCCTCGGCATACATGTATTTTTAAATCAACTATTTATGAACTAAACTACATAGCTGCTCTACAACTGATCTCTATAAGTAGTTACGTCACCAGAATTATCTTGGAGGTAATTATGATCCCCAATTTTTCTAGGTTTTATCAAGTATTGTAACAAAAATGCAATTCCCAAAACTAAGGAAATGACAGCAACAATTACATAAATTATACCAAGACTCATATTCCTGCCTCCGAAAATGGTATTTGTAGTTATCACTATGCTCTTTGTGCCGCCAAATATTTCAACTGGATAATTTAGTTGTATAGATATTTGATAAGTGCCAGATGACATTGCCGCAGTTGTGTTTTTGCCATAAAGTTTGTAAAAGTTGGGAAGAGCAGCTGTTCTCATCCAATTTTGTAAATGTTCCCATTCTTGTAAATTTGGTAAATTGTCCTCGGTGTATCCATTAGGATACATCTTATCCCAATTTGGAGGTGGGACCACATCTTGAGGCTTATATTGTGTCTTCTTAAATCTATGGTCACGGTCCAGGGGCCAGGAAATACCCTTCTCAGTGAAAACGTAGGTTTCATTGTTGTCCCCGTTCCTGGCATTTAGTAACACTGGCGATGAGATTGTATCGTTAAAGTATGAATTAGCAATTAACCCACAGGGATAAATCAACTTCTCTTTCCCGTCTATAGTCCTATGTTTCAAAGGCTTACAGTTATCCGTGACGTCGTCACTTGATAATGCACGTCCTTCCAACTGTGACAAATCATAGCTTTCCACATATTTACGATGGTTTTGAAAAAAATTGGTCAATTTATAGTACATGTATAATGGCGGTTTTAGATCCTTAGGCAAATTGAATTCGATCACGCACGTAGACACGGTATCCCCATCGGAGGTTTCATTTTGGACTCTCCATTTGAAATCAGGGTTGGTATTCTTGTCGCTGAAATGATATCCGGTATATTTACTAGGGATTGACTCAAAACTTCCTCCCACGTTATGGCACTTTGAGTAATCAACATTCATCTCCTGGACATTATAAGTGGTATATATTATGGCAATCCCTAAAGGTGCAAATATGACCGCTAATAATATTAAAAACGGTATTACGGACTTTGGTGTTAGTATGGGTTGCCATGCTTTCAATCTTTGTTGTCTGAAGGCAGTATTTGGTGGTTTTCTTGATTTGCGAATTTGACTCTCAGATTGATTATTTAGAATGTCGTCATCGTCGTCATCGTCCTCTGAATTTCTTCTTCGTCTTAAGAAGTTCATTGTTGCGTGCAATAAGTTAGACCAATTGGTTTTGGTAGTACTTTGTTGTGTGTTCTCCAGAAGTTTGAGATAAAACTGCTAACAAAAAAATCTTATACGTAGCTACAGCGAAGGCTGGTCATTGACGTGTACTCTGTCCCAATATCACCAACTATCCGAAAACCAACCAATCAACCAACCAACATGTATAATCGTCGTTATAATTCATACAAGTGATTATTTATTTACTTTAATGAACTCTTGAAGAACACCATATACAACTAGATATACATTATATTTATAAATTTACTGCTTGGCATTAGCAACAGGTTTGGCCTTCTTAGTGCCATTAAGTTTTTTATCAAAGTTTTTACCACTGTTAGTTCTATTTTTATCAACCTTATCAAATTTATCTTTACCATCTTTGAACTTCTTGAACCCATTACCAGTACTATGATAATTGTTGCCTGTTTTGCTTTCTCTTGGCTCTAATTGGAAAGTAATACCATCTAAAGTAGTTTCTTTGGTTTCAAGGGCTTTTTTCTGAGCTTCTTGTTGGACAAAGTCACAAAGGGCAATATTTTGAATTACTTTGAAGAATTTCAATTCTCCGAATTTCTTTGAAAGGTGATCTTTTAAGTTTTTCTCGTCCAATTGACGGATACCTCTGATATATATTGGGAACCAATCTTCTTTTCTGAATTTGCCGTTATTCGACGGAATTGGATTAGATGCCATGGTATTTGTGGTAACGGCTGGATTCTTGACGGCCGGTTTACTAGCACTTGGCGCTGGGTTTGGCTTAGAGGATTTGGTAGCAGCTGGAACAGCTTGATAAGCTAAATCTGCCCACGTCATTGCTGGAGGTGACTTCGGTTTTGATGGCTGTTCCTCTGATTTCTTTTCAATTTTGTTTTCTTCTTGTTCATTTTTGGATTCTTCTTTCAATTCCTTTTTCGATTCCTCATTTTGTTTATTTTGCTCATTTTGCTTATTTTGCTTAATCTGTTCATTTTGCTCATTTTGCTCATTTTGTTCTTTTGCTTCTCCTTTTGGTTCTTTTGATTCTTTTGATTCTTTTGATTCTTTTGATTCTTTTGGTTCCTTTGGTTCTTTTGAATCTTTCGATTCTTTTAACTCGTTTGAATCTTTGACTTCTTCTTTGGAACCGTTGACTTCTGGGGAAGTCTCTTGCTTAGCTGCAACGGATGCTTCGGCTGTAACTTGTTTTGGTTCGGGTTCAGTTGATTCGGTTGAAGGTGTAGTAGCGGAAGTAGTAGCCGTGGATTCCAAAGTAGGCGTATCGTTAGACGCAGTAGTGTTTGAATCCTCGGCGACAATAGTAGTTTGTTGCTTGTCCTTTTGTTCCTTGTACCCGTTACTTTCAATAAATCTCAAGACATCGTTAGCAACATCATAGGTGTTTTCTTTTTTACCTGGAGTCAAAACAAAAGCCTGAGTAAATTGCTTATATGGAGAATCATTTTTTGACCATTCACCAAAAGTAACGATAATAATGTTTTTATCCAAGGACACTTGAAAACATGCACTAGTGATAACGATTCTGTTGTTACCACTATTTTTCAAGTGATTACCAAAACAAGTCTTGATTGCCTCCGATCCTTTTGCCTTGTAAGAAGTTTGTAATTCGTCGGATGTTGGGAATTGATCATGAAAAATTGATGCCTGAGGATGATAAATCCTGTGGATATTATCTAATTTGGTGACAAAAAAGTCGTAGTAAGATTTTATGAAGTACCATCCAATACTTGAAGCACGTTCTTCGGACAAGGCATTTTCGATACTTGATGGCGCGGATTTTGGAGTTGAGGTCGGAGTTATGTTTGAAGTTTCTTGTTGATTATTCATACCTGGAGATGGAGAAGTAGTCATTCTTATTATTATTTTATTACTATTATTATTATTGTTACTATTATGAAGCAATTATGGTATCAACGGTATATAAAACTAATGCAAATATGGGAAGAAATAAAATTCTAGGCTTCTTCGAACACTATGGAAAACAGGGAATACTGGAATACAGAAATAAATGAAAGTGAAGGTGAAAGCAAAGTAGAAGATGAAGGTGAAGGTGAAAATGAAAGGAAGTAAATATAAAAGAATAAAACTTTAGCAAACAATGTATGTATGACTATAGCTGAGTTAACAATAATGATTCCAAAAGGACGAAACTTGCGTATATCACAAATTGACTTAGAAAGTATTTGATACTCTTTATATGTAAAATAATGATGAATCACAATTGGATATTTCAAGTTGTACGCTTCCTCTTTCTTTTTCCATTAGATTCGATTTGAAAAATTTTTAAAATAGGCCGAAGTCTATATGCAGGTACAACCAGAAATGTCACCACCACCCATTGCCCGTTGCTTATCAACTCAATTGCTAATCCACCGTGCAACAATAATAAGAATCCTATCTTAGCGCTCATCAAAGTGTACAGCCTACATAAACTACGGTGTAAACCTAGGTGAGTATGATATTTATGAGTAAACTATTTAAACGTTAATGAATGCAATGCTAAAAGTAGTAGATTCTGGTATGCCGCTTGTTCCTGTTCCTCTCCTTCTTCTTCTACTACTTCTTCTGCTATTTCTTCGCTTCGTCCCTATTGACATTCCTTTAATAATTCTTCCAAAATCTTGTTTTCCAAATCACCCTTGTTATTAACCCCTTTGAAACTCTTGACACCCATTCTTCTCAACACCTCAATAGTTTTATCTCTGGGAAATCCCATATTCTCAAACTGATTAACGATCTCGTCGTCGATTCCATACAACTGGGAGTCGCTTAACTGCGCCTTCTCCTCACCGTCATTTGCGTAGATCTTGGTCCAGTACGCGGCAGTTTCCTCAAACCCACTCTTATTACTCAAATAATGTTTTGCAACCTCTGCGTCTTGTGGATCGTTCGGCTCTGGACTCTGTAATAGCAATTGCAACGATATCAACGTCGATTTCAACGTCAAAACCGGGGTCCACTTGTCCTTGAGGATGTTCAAGCAGATCGCTCCCGTGACAGACGAGATATTTGGGTGGTACACCTTGGTGATGAACTTCATTTGTGGTGGCTTGAAAGGATACTCATTGGGAATGTCTATAGCCACTTGAAACGATCCCCCCTCGTATGGAGTGCCTGGCGGGCCCTGGAAGTATCCCGTCAAATGAGTCAAATCGTTCTCATTATTCAACTTAAGATTCACGCCTGATTGTGTATCCTGACGACATTCTTCCAATTCTTTGGCAATTCTTTTAACACGAGACATTTACGGAGATTTAGGGATATTTCTTTTTCTAAAGATAACTTTTGTATGGCGAAATGGGTTTGCAAAATCAAAATGTTTACTCTTATTCTTATTCTTCTTCTATGACTGATCCGTTGGAAAATGGTTGAGAGATACGATGTTGAGAAATAACGATGTTGAATTATATTTGTCTTTTCGTTGAGCTTTTTTTTGCCCGTTCTCTCTGGCTTGTGTCTGTTTTTGTTTGCTTACAATTGAATCGACAGATCAAAAAACCATTGGAAACTCACTCACTTCCCTTTACATATGAATTACTAATCTTTGATGGATCAAGTACAAGAAGGTTTTGTCATCCGACAGATCCCATTTCTACATCAAGACATTACATTAAATACTTTGTCATATTTACTAAAAGGGCAGTGTAATATTACTATAATATACAAAACTAATATACATGTACAACGCACGTAGAGTACGCATTTTGCACCAACTATTCTGTTGGTGTGGAACCTTTGACATTGACAGCCAATGTATTAAATATATTCTTAACTTCGTCGATCGAGTCTCTAACAAAACATAACTCGAAAAATCCATAATCTCCGTTTTTAACTAATTCAGTGAACAATATAGTTAATCCCCAAGGATGTGGCTTATTTGCAATTCTTCGTTCAAGCAAAACACGGGTAATAATTTCTTGTACTGTTAATTTAATCTGTGGAGAGCCCCATATGAAATTTGAACTGAAAAAATGAAGTATAATTCCAATGAACCAATGGGTATGACTATTTGGGTATCTCAATTGGTTTGCTATGGCATTAATCAAATGATATTTGAACTCTGTTGATCCTTGATTCATCAAGTCTACCAATAATGCAACCTGGGATGTCTTTGTGTTGAAGCCGCGGTTATTTGGCAATCTATCAGTAACTGCAGATATTCCAACATGCAATACTAATGCATTAATTAATTTTATGTTGAAGTTGATGGTTTCTTGGTATCCAAAATCGTTGACCTCCTTCGGGTGGTTTAGTTTGAATCCATTATAGATGGTTTTCATTAATCCTGGTGCTGGAATACGTAAAAAGTTTTCAACTGGTTTTTTCAATCCAACCTTGGTTAAATCTTCAACTGGTTTGTAAAACACCGTTGGTGCATCATTAATCTCTGGCAATCTTTCGACCTTTAATCCCTGTGTAAATGGATCTGGAACAGAAACATGTTTTGGCGTTGCTGATAAAACAATATTTCTCAACTGAATATAGCCTCTTGGTATGGCAGTCACTAATTGATAATTACATTCAACGAAAAATTCAGGATAATCATGTAATACACCAATGAAAATTCTATTAATCGCTTTAAAAGTAACATTAACAACATCATGAGCTTTATCCTTTGACTGGTAAATCTGTTGAAATTTCAATGCAGAAGTTAATAATTTTACCACTGTTGCATAACCTTGTCTTTCAGGTAATTCTAATAACTTTGGTAAAAACATTCGATGAGATATTAATGAAATCCATCCGAAAGTAAAGCCAGGTAAAATTATTGGTTGTAAAGAATTAAATGCATCTCCCAAATAATTATAAAATTCGGAATCCAATTTCACTGTAGCCTTTTCATCCAAAACAGATGCATCAGTCCATGTTGATAATAATGATGAGAATAATCTAAAATATGCCCGTTCATTCCAATTAGATTTTGATGTTTCATGATCATTAATTAGATTCAACAACACAATGCTGATAATCTTCTTGAAAAAATCCATAGCTTGCTTTTCAGATTCAACAGTTAATACAGTACGGACAATTAACATCGCCAATGCATCAACAGCAAGATAAGTTTCATGCTGGGTTCTACTTCTTAATTCATGTTCCGTAGCAAATAAAGTAACAGAAATCTCAATTGCTGCCTTGAAAAAAGTTTTAAAATATTCAGGATTATTGTAAATTCCCGAATCTACTAACCCTTTGATGAATTCATTCTGCAAATCAACATTGATTGAAAAATCGGTTCCGTGTGTTAATAATCTAACCCATTCGGCGAAAACATAACCTAATTGCGCAAATAACTGATTCGATACAGGTTGCGATTCACCCAATGCATTAAATAACTGATTTACTGCTTCTTTTGCATATTTACTTTCTTCATCGGATGTTGCAATTTCCAATTGTTGATACTTTGCCAAAGCATCTAATGTATTTGCAAATTCTGATCTCAATGCAATCGGACGCATTTCTTCGGTCGTAAATACGTTCAATAATAAAGTAGCAGCAAATTTAACAACCACGGGATTGTTTGACTCTTTAATCAATTTACCAATTGAAGCATCCAATTTGATTGGGTGAATTAGTTGCACCTTTAACAATGAAAATATGACCGGCATATTAAATTTTCGTTGATCAGATGAATGAACTAACCACCAAGTAACATCCTTTGCCGTGGATGGTGAATATTCACATAATTTGTCTAAGATAACAACATAAATTTCATTACTCATTGGATTGTCATGGACTTGAGTAAATAAGCAATTAACTGCATATTGTGCAGCTTTAAGTAATAAATCAGGATATTTTAATGCATTACTTTGTGCAATCGCTAATGCTTGTGTTAAGGCCCCCATAATTGGATGATTAGGTGGTAAATCAGATAATTTAGTCTCTGTAACTTCTGAAAGTAATTGAATTGCTTTATCGCAATTTTGAGTAATAGCAGTAAATAATTGTTCAAACGAAATAATATCATCTTGTAAAACACCTGCACCACCTGGTTGTTGATGTTGTATAGGAAGCTCTTGATGCAAATGACTTGGTGTTGTACCTGGAGGTGGTTGTACTGCAACAACACCATTGACTTGTTCCATTCTAGAATCACCAAATTGTTCGTAGATTTTCAATTGTTGAGCACTTAATCCATTTGCACTCAATCCTAAAGGTTCTGGCAATCTCAAAGAATATTCAGATGCACCCTCTTCAACAAATGGTTCGTTAAGATTATGTTGCTCACGTACAAAAACATATTTCTGCATTTTTTCATCAATTAATTCAGCAATATTATCAGAAGCAATTTTATCAACTATATCAACACATAAACAAACATTTGCTTGAATTGCATTATTCAATTCAACAATTGGTACTTCGTTTGGATTGTTGCCCAATAATTGTAACATAGTAGCTTCTACGGTTTCGGCTAGCAATTTTCTTCCACTACATAAAACCATACTGTGAGATAATTGTTGCGCTAATTTTTGATAACTCTTCCTTAGCTTGGAAACATCTTTTTCAGTAGCAAAATCTTTTCTTATAAGTGATTCGGTTGTTGTCAAGACAGCTTCAGAAACTCTGCTCAAGATAGGAACAGCACATTCTCTAACTGCTCGAGATAGCGATGCTTGGAACGCTCTCCTCAAATTAGCATGTTGTGTGAAAATGGAATTACCAATCAATGTACTGAAGCTTGTATCCAAAGCAGGTTCTTTTGGTTGTTGGCTGACTGCAGTGGGTTGTAATTGTTGTTGTTGCTGTTGTTGCAAGGTATTTTGTGGCTGTTGCTGAAGCTGATTAGGGAATTGTTTGTTTTCAAGCAGTTGTTGCTGTGGGAATGGAGCTTGAACATTAGCAATAGGTTGCGCAGCTTCTAGGGTTAATCTTGATATTTCATTGGCCAAACTAACACTCTGAGGATGCAATCCAAACATAGCTGCCAAG
Organism: Nematodospora anomalae; assembly: GCA_030572795.1. NCBI lineage: Eukaryota > Fungi > Ascomycota > Pichiomycetes > Serinales > Debaryomycetaceae > Nematodospora > Nematodospora anomalae. Next base: position 8,909 of record JAJMBC010000034.1, read on the forward strand.
GAACTAGGGTCAGGGTTATGCGCTCTAATTAATGTACTTGGTTCAATATCTTTAATTTTCATATTAAAGGAATTTAACAAGACTTCAATTTCAAATTTTAATTGTAACTTTAAATCAGCACATTCATAAAGTTCAGATAAAACTTTCATCACTCCTAATACCCAAGGATTTGGTGGTTTGAAAATTTTAGAATATTGAGCTTGATCTAAAATTTTACAAACAAATGGGATAATTAAAGATAAGGATTTAAAATCGAACGCTTCAACTAATAAAAATTTCAAGGCAATAAAATCTCTTCTCAAGGGTTTATCATTTGCCAAAGTAATTCTACCTAACCAAGCACCTAAGTTTTTCAATTGATTTCTTTCATTTCTTGAATCCTTGAAATTGCGAATTATATGATCAACTTCCTTTAATGAAATACTCAAAATATATTCGAAAAAAATTGGATTTTCCAAAGATTTTACCAATTTGGAGTATAATTCATGATTGTTAGGTTCAGCTTTAGCCCTGTCGGCAACTAGATAATTAGAAAACCATGCAAAATAATTCTCAGTCAACAATTCCTGAATTTCAGATAATCTCAAGTTATCATTAGTCATGTTATTAACACAAAATAACAATTTATCTTTAATACTTTCATTGGGTTCTTCTTGTTTAGTAAACCCAATTGTTCGGTCAACATAATTAATTGACTGGTATTTGGGACCAACTTCAGGGGTGGATGTTTGAGTTTGTCCACTACCACAAGGAATACCATTTGCAGCATCTTTAACAATTTGATACATCTTAGCATGAGCAGATAATGAACGACATTCAAGTAAATGTTTACAGTAAATTGGATACTCATGCAACCTGGATTTGAAATTGTATAATGATTGAACAGCAAATTTGAATAAATGGGAATCTTGAGGTTGGTTACATGATTCCCAAATAAAATTTAATGCAACTGTTAATGTTGTTCCTTGAATTAAATCCTTTTCCAAAAGCGCACCAAATAACAATGAAGTTGAAGCTAATGCAGATAATGGATACTCTGAAAAGAATTTATACTCATCCAATAATGAATGGATCATACATGCAAACACATCTTGTTGATGAGGATCATCACTAACTTTCATTTTCACTAACATGTCAACAATATCTTTAATTTCAACTTCCTTATTGTACATTTTGGAATAATATGCTTTCATCTCAAGTTCAACATCTTGTGGAAAAAAATTTGACTTTTCCTCATTAGCTATAATAGCTTCATCATTTCCGTTACCGTAATTAATTAGCCTTGGATACGTAGTTAATAATAAAAGTTGGAGATTTTTCAATTTTTCGGGATCAATAATTCCATTACTTGTTTTCAATTTCTCGAGTAAGAAATAAACAATTGGAACTTTTAATACTCGCAGCGGAATAGCTGTGGGTTGCTGCTGCTGCTGCTGTTGTTGTTGTTGTTGTTGTTGTTGTTGACCTCTTTCATAATCTTTTTGGGCCCTTTCATCTAATACTTCCAATAATGCTTGATATACTTGACCTCTCTGCTGAGGATCCTTGAGTTTCGATTCTAAAACTGATTTATAATCATAACCGAAAAGACTAGCTTCCACCAAAAATTTAACGGCTGTTTGCAAATCTGTTTTCCAAAACACGTCCAATACATGTTGTGTTATACCTATGGACGTGGCTACTGAAATAACCTTATCAGCAGCTTCTATTGTTTTTCTACTCTTGTAATAATCACATAATTTAGAAGCAGCTAATCCAGATTCTAAAAGTAGTTTCATTACTTTTGATAATGCAGGACTATCATTATCCATTAATAGATAAAATAAAGTATCAATTAAATCATTAATAAATTGCGTTTTTTCAACAACGGTCAATGCAGCAGCCAAAATATACTCTGGGAAAACACGATAGTCATGTTCGAACAACTGATTTAAAAATGCATTCAATTTTCTATTTTGTTCATTTAATTGCTGGCTTTGTTGCTGTTGAACTTTAGTGATCACCTGTAATTCTAACTTACCAACATTTATGAATTTTAAAATATTTCTACGTGATTGCTGTTGTTGTGGAGATGATGAAATTTTATCTTCATCAAAACAATATGCTAAATTATTCAGTAACGATATATCATAAGCTCCTTGAGATGAATCCAGCGAATGCAAAATATACAATAATGTCCTATTGAACCACCATTCATAATTCAAAAAAATATCTATAGGATCTTTCTTGAAATCAATTGATGACAAAAACTGCGTAACACTAGCAACTGAAGGCTGAATATTTCTTTGTGAAGATTCAAATAAATATTGGTGCACGTAATTGAAAACTTCATACCAATTCACATTAAATTTCCCAGAGCTTTCTATAGATTTGAAGCATGCTTGCAATTGGGCACCTTTTGCATTTGATTCAGGTAAGTTATTAGCGAAAGTCAATCCTTGTGATAAACCTTGAGACCCAGGTATTAAAATCTCTGCCAATATCAATGCGATTCCCTGATCTATTTCATTTGGTTTAATTTGTAATAAGCTTGGCAATAATTTTTCAGGTAATAAATTTTCAGGGCCAATTTCTAATAACAATTCTTTAAACGACATTCCTAGAATATTTTGGTAAAATCTGTTAATTGGCTCGATTGTTGATTTAAACGCTTTTAATGAACTTAAAGTTAATAATTTATTGATAAACGGGAAAAAGGGGGTATTTAAAATATAATCCAATAATAAAGTCCAATTGTAATTTGATGGGAATTCTCTAGATCTCAATAATGCCAATAAATGAAATGAGTTATCCTTGATATAAGACCGAACTAATTCTGTATTTGAAGGAGAGTGAAAGTTGATCAAAAAAACGAAAGATAGAATCAAGTCACAATCAAACTTTTTGATAAAATTTATGATATTTAAATCTCGCTGTTGTTCAAATAACTTGGATAAATGCACAAAAAATAACTCCAAATAATTTAAATCCTTAGCTATGTAACCTAATTCTTTAGCAAATATATGTTGGATTGGTAACAAGTCACTCTTCTCAAGGTCACTAAATTTAATTAAATTAACGAGCTTTTCAAAATAATTGTTGATAACAATGGGATTGGAAACTTGCTTAGCTAAAATAAATCTAAGTTGTTTAAAGTGCGACTCGACGTTCTCTCTTGTGACAGTGGTTAATAAAATAGATACCTGATTGATTACAACCTTCGTTAGTTCAGGATCTTTAATTTGATATGATGAGTGTGTAATGTCTTGTCTATCTTGTTGGCTTTGATTCAAATGTTGGCCCTGTGGGCTATCTGCTGACGGAGTTGAAGACACGATATATGTATGCTTAGTTCACAATTGATATCTTAGTCAAAGTGTGATCGTCCAATGGCTCAGGAAATTGAATGCAAACGTAAGGCAAGGGAAGGCAACCTGATATATTGTTTCAATTGATGATCCTTTTCGTCGCGTAGTTTGCTACTCTCTCGTTTCTCTTTTTGTTGTTTTTCCTAGTGTATGAAATAATGGTATATAAGATCTAATCAGTAGTCAAATATACTATATTTCTCTTAGATTGATTCGTCTATATAATAGGAATTTAATCGATTAAGGGTTGTCAAAATATAGAATCCTCTATTCTGGTTGTAAAGTTTTTTATTTGATTCCTCACACTCGCTTTGTTTTACAGTGGCCAAAAATTTTTCTTCGGTTTTTTTCTCTTCCACTTTTTTTACCCGGATTCAACATTTGTGAAATCACATTTAAACCTCAACCGATGAAAGAAAGGAAGATGGATGGAAAGCAGAGATTAGGACTCAAACCTGAAGATATAAACCAATGCTGTATTCCGCTATAAACCTATATATCAACTACTTTACAAATATCCCGTTTGAGACAAACAATTTCATCCGGGGCTTGTTGAGATTGTGATTGTTCTTCAAGTAAACAATATGCCCTTTTTAATAGCGCCTTTAACGCTTCGTTCTCAACCGCTAAAGCAGGGTCACTATCGTTATCCACTTTATCGCTTGCTTTTTTCGATAAAATCGGTAATTTTAAATAGTCAGTAAACGACTTAACTTCATTATTGCTAACTTCGCTGAAATCTGAATAGATTGAGTCGAGTTCAGAATTCGAATTCCTTGTACTGTTGCGACGAACATTACTGGAGAAAATGGATATATTTGATTGATTTGGATTTGAGTCTGTTGTATTCGATCGCTCCCTGATTGATGGTGTCGATGCATTTGATGATTGATTTGTTTTCAAATTCAATGTGAGGTTTTTGAGAGATTTTAACATCGAATGATGTTGGTGTTGTGCAATTGATGTAAAGTGCTTCTCTGACGCTTCTTTTTCCATAAGAAATAACTCATCATCCCATGAAAATAATAATTCTCCAAAAAACAAATCAAGATCGTTAATGACATTTCCCCATTTAGATTCATTTAATAAATGCTGATAGATCACTTCCTCGTCTCCTTTTTGTAAGCTCATCAAGATTGGCTTGTTACTAATCAACAAACCAAGCGAAATCTTGAATAAACCAGTTTTCCAACCCTGAAACATACAAAAGTCCATAACTCTATTGACAATTGATAAATCCGGGGAATGCGACGACATAAATGATAGCCACCATTGATAAAGAAACGATTCTAGTTCAACAAATGACGTTAAATGTTCATATAATGGTTTATCGACTTTATTCAATATGAACAAAAATTCACCGAACCATTTATTCAAGGCCACTGACATTGTTTTCGATGTAAAAATATCATGTAATTGGGGCTCGGTTTCCAATATATTAACCAACGCATAAAACGTCAATTCACTATCTTGCTGCAAATGATAATACAAAACACCCACTAAAAACAACAAACCTTGGCAATAACCTAATTCAACATCGTAATTAGCATATACATTCAAAATCGTTGATAAGTTTTCAACCGCCTGCGGACTTTGAAAGAACTTAACCGTTGGAAAAGTACGGTTCAAATCTTTTGAAATTTGTTGTGAAACTTCTAAATTATAAGAATGTTGAAAGTTCTGATAAATTAGTTGGAGACTCTTGGAAATCTTGTTGAAGTTTAACAAAAACAATTTCTTCCAAATTAAAGATCTAATTGAATTCGGTATACCCTGTTTTAGACATAGAAATTCTGTATAATTAGGTAATGTGTTTATGGTTCTTGTTGGATTATCCAAAAACGATGCCCAATACAGCCTTTCCAAATTAGATCCAAGAAATGAATCCCTTTCAACATATGATTGACAACATTTCTTATAAAATTCGGGACATGTTAGAGAGCCGCCGCAATTATTACACGTTGCAAATTCATCGTCGCTGATTCTGTAGTCTTCTAATGCTCTGCCTAAAACTTCTTCCTCAAAAAAATCAGTTTTGGTGCTCCTCATATCATTATCGCCATTGATATTATCATACTCATCATCATTGCTTTTTATATGTTCAATCTTTAGTTCCAAGTTGCGCAATAATATAGCATTATCATTGTTAGATACCTGTCGAAGTGATTCTTCAAATTCGAACAAGGATGTGAAATCAATCATACCGTACGAATGAGTAATTGAACTTAACGAATGGGACAGGTTATAATAGTAGTATAGCTTGAGGGTATAACAATTCCAAATAAACTAGATTCAATCTAGAAAACTATGGAATAACTAGGTAAAAGAAAGGATATAGTTGGAATAGTAGTGTAATAAAGGAATGTAGAAGTAGTTGGAACTAGATAAGCTTTTGAAAGCTGCTATAAATGAATGATAAGCAATATCTATAGATTATAATAGACCCCCCAAGATGATGTAATAAATAGAGCAAATACAAGAAAGGAAACAGAATAGGAATTGAAATGCATATCGAAATGAGAATGGGAAATCAACTGTTCTTTATACCAATGGGGTAATTAGTTCGTTTTCCCTTATGCACTCCTGCTTCAGATTTTCAGTTTGCAATTTTTCTTATTTTTTTTCGCGGCGGGAGCAAAAGTATGTGTTGCACAAGAATGTTATGTTGAATGATGGTGTTAAGTCTTTAGTCTTAATTGTTAAGTGTCAAGTATCACGCTCTGTGTAAATGCTATTGTCATTGTTGTTAACGCCACTGTTATTGTTGGCGTAGCGCTAGTGTTACTTTTCGTGTTGTGTTTCGTGTATACTTGTTGTACCTTGCACGGTTGAGTTGAAAGGGGGAAATCGTAGATTATTTCTGTTGATCACGTGATATGTTTTTGACGGTTCTTTTTTTTCTTTTGCTTTCTGATTCTCTGAAACAGGTAATCTCCTTCTCTGATTATTTTTAGTATAGTATTTCAGCCAGATTCGACTTTAAGTTATAAGCAATCACGTGCCTGGTGCATGTAAAGTAATGCAATAACGGTTGCTGTAAGAAACAAAACATTCAACGTCTGGGTGCATAAATAATTATTTCGTTCCATTTTTGTTATTGCAAGCAAAGGTGATGTCGCCCAAGAATCATGTTACTGTACCAGCATTCCTTGCTTAGTTTTATTTTTTTTATAAAGCGTTGATCCGACGATGATTAATACCTTTGCTTTATAGTGCATGTTGACACACAATCTATATGAATGGACCGAAAAATAGTCACTCGTTGTAGGTTTATTAAACTGTAGTGGATAAAGCCACTGAAATAACTAGGTAGTAAGACTACTTCAAAATTAATAAGCAATGTGATCCTGGTTCCACTTTGTAATACCCCTTTCCCCAAACAAATCAAAGGCTGATGTTATGGGTACTGATTTGAAAGCCTTCCTTGTTTAGCGTTTGGCAGCACTTTTGTATAGAGAAAATAACCAAAGCCATGAAAAAATATCCCATCTCCAGCCTACACCACACAATTGAACACCACCTGCTTTCTTTCTAGAATAACCCCATGGTTTACTACTTTACAGCAAAGGTATCCAAGAACGATGAACTCTCAGAGTTTTCGCTAGACGAAGAAGAAACAACCGCCACGATATACATGGGTAAGGACAAGATAGAAAATGATCCGCTAATTAAGCACTCCCATCCCAAGAACATATGGTTTCACGTAGACAGCTACTCATCGGCTCATATATATCTCCAACTAAGCAAGGAGCAGATAAAAGGCTTTAAGTCATTTGATAAATTTACAATTGAGGAGGAATTATTGGCTCAATTGGGTCAATTGACCAAGGCTAACTCCATAAAGGGCAATAAACTAAATAACATGACTATTATTTATACACCGGTGGAGAATTTGCACACAGATGGCTCTATGGATACAGGAACCGTCACATTCAAGAATCCAAAGATGGTCAAAAGATTCCACGTTGCTAAAAAAGATAATGCCATTATAAATAAATTGAACAAGACGAAGACAGAGAAGTCGACGCAGGATTTTATAACCGGTCAAGAGGAGTTGGTTAGAGAGATTTCCAGCGAGAGAAAAAGAGAAGAAAGAGAAGAAAGAGAAGAGGCAGAATTGGCCAAAATATATGAACAACAGAAGAAAGCCAATGCTGATCCGTATGCTGATTTGTTCACGGCTGAGAATTTGGAACAAAACAGCAATGATCGCAAAAATGAAAATTGGGTGGATGATGACTTTTGGTAAACAAATACCGCGTCTATGTTTAGATTCCTTGGACTCAAATAGCTTTCCTTGGTCTTGTAAATGCATTAACAAAATCTAGTGTAGCATCCCATGTTGCATTATTCATTGATAATTTTCTTACATACGAAACTAGGCAAATGTTATATCAATTGTATGTATTTGAATATTTATAAACTAGGAATTGAAACCATAAAAAAGAACTCAAAAGTACAAGCTGTATATTCTCATGATGCATTATGCCATTTACACCCCCGCAAACAATTTCCTTCCTCGCCTTAAGCATCTAAATTAACTGGAAACTTACCAGCAGCTCTTTGATCATCCCATTTTTCAACCCAGTCTAAAGGACACAACGATGTGAAAGTTTTGAAAAAGATTTTGCATGGTTCAAATTCTTCACCTTTAACACTGATACACTTGTGGTAATCGATATAAGATTGAGCACAATGTTTAGATTGGTTCTGGTTAGGGAATCTTGGATCGAATTGTGGCGTGTCAAATTTGAAAGTAGCTGGATCAATGGGCATTGTAGTAGTTGGTTGAAACTTAATGAATAGTTGTAGTTAAATGGTAGATTTATTTTCAAATGGCCCGAATGGACTCTTTTTTTTCGCTCTATGTTTCTATCTTACGATTTTGCATACTAATATTTTTTTTACTGGATCCCATTGGCTGGAACGTTTCATCACACTGCGTACTGCATACAAACACGTCATGTGGGTAGAATCGAACTACCAAACCCAGACCCACCTTGATTGGTGCAAGTGTACATTTAGGAATGTTCTACATATATATATCTAAAAGGCGCTTGGCCGTAATTCTGGCAGATTCAATTACGTACAATGAGCTCTATTTCTTCGTGACCGCTATAAAACGAAGAATTAATAATTGAGAGATAATCTCAGTATTCTAATACAGTTCCATGACTGAAGCTACCCCAGAACTCATAAATTAATTGATACATTTGATATTGCTGTGGTTATACATAAGAACGAATAACACCAACAGATCTTGGTCAGCTACTTCTGAATTGTCCAAGTCGTATTCATTTCTGAGGATATATCCTTCCCACTTAAGATAACACACATCACGGGCAAACAATATATTTTTGGTCCCCTGATTTCCTTCAATGCTTCACTCTCATCATCGCGTTTTACCTTCTCATTGTTCTTGTAGTTTGGATTTATTGCACTCTCGATTTTCATGATCTTATTAAATTGATATAAATTGCCCCCCAATTGTTGTTTTGTGATTTCAGCTATGGAAATGAGCTTCGGTATTGAATTAGATATACCCGTAAGTAATATTATTTTGTCGGACTGTATGCATTGTATGGTTTGATCAATTCTCGATTTCATTGAGTCATTTTTTGTGATTCGGATCGTGTTGAGATTAGGAAGCCTAGTTTTAACCTCGGTGTCTATGGCATTTATCTGTTTCTCATACACATTGTCTGGCACTAGAGACATCTCTTGTGAATGGGTTTTGGCGGTGAATGGCAATGATTGTGAGATGAGTATCAAAGAGCACAGCGTACACAAGTCATATTTGCATACAAAAAAGTTTAGTGCGCGTATTGGGAGTTTTACGAAGGTAGATTCCAAAGTATAATTTATACGTATGAAATATATAGGAAATAAAAGAAGAAAAGCCATGACTCAAAGGCTGTCATTAAGATATGGCTCAAACCAATTGAATGGATCATTATCAACTATCCAAAAAAGATTCTTATATTATTTCTTCATTTCCTTGAAACTTAAAGGAGAGTTTGTAGACTGGCTGCTACTATTTCTCAAACTGCTTCTTAAACTACTCCTGTAACTTGATCTGGAACTAGTGTTGGCACTACTCAGTGTTATTATAATTGCCGTGGAGTCAACGTCTCCATATCTATTACTGGTTCCAAGGTCCAAATCGCCTCTGTATTGAGCCAAATCCAAAACTTGTATTTGAAATTCCTTTAATCTACTTGGTGCTCTTGAAGTGCAAGTTGATAGGTTTTGAAATTTTCTTAATCTTTTAGAGAGCGACGTATTCGATGAATTGGAAGTCGTGGCTAGCATCATTGTCGTTGTTGTTGTTGGCAAGATTGGCGTATTACTGGATGCGACCGAATTGATTGAATTACTGGGAACGCCATCAACTCGTCTTATTGGAGTCACAAACCCATTCAGTTGTAACAAGTACTCATTTCCTTGATTATCCAACAATTTTGTCAATCCATTCAATGATAAACTCAGTGGTGTTGAACTTGCACCGTGAGATTCGTCGCTGGTTGTGCTTGCTGCTTGCTGTGTACCACTAGCATCGAAATATACATCGGGTCCAAATGTTAACACTTCTCTGCCTTTTATCAACTCTTTAACTTCAGGATCAACGCTTTCGGAATCACTGTTGTTATTTGAAGCTCTCACATCAACTGTATATATTGGTATATTCTGATAAAAAATGCTAGAAGAATGCACTTTGAAAATTCGATAGACAATTCTATCCAATATGGAATTTATAATACATGCTTTTCTATATCTTAAATAATTATAGTTTATAAAATATAATGCAATTTCAGTTAATGTTTGAACGGTTGGCTCCATGGTATTTTCCATTTACCGTTGGGGAACTAGTTTTTGGCTGTCGCTTCAATGTAGAACAGTGATAATTCAGTTTTTCTTCTCTTTCGAAGTATCTCTTTGGTTATGAAGTCAAATGGTTCAATAATAATTAAAAGATTATTATTGCATTGATATATAAAATGGAAGAAGTTTGAAACACAGTATCTTAATTGCATGTTCCCAGTTAACTCGGTAATATGCAACACCATTTTTTTCATAACAAAATTCCTAATTCTCTGAAAAATTTTTCATTATTTAACCCTCATTCAAGTAAAGGGTATATACAGGTGAATTATCTTCCGACATCTTTTTAAAGTCTTTAAATCCGTGAGTTTTTCTTATTTTCTGTTATTCTGTAAATCTGGGAGTTTGAAATTTCCTTAATTATCAAGTTAAGAAAAATATATAACGATGATGGTGGTGAGAATGTTTGCAAAAAAAGCAGAATACCCTATTTGCAGATAAAACTACGAACTGCAATAATATCAATAACAGATACCATAGAAATATACAAAATATTTTGAGAGCTTGGAATAAGATCAAAGCTGAACTGAGGTCAACAACAGGAGAGAATTTCAAACTCTGATTAATACCGGTGTCTAGCTTTGGTTGAAAGTTGCTCGCGCCCCCTAACATTTCTAGCAATTTTTATGGATTATCTGTGAAATTCCTGTAGCATATATGCAGTTGTCCCAGCCACTTGTATGCGTCAATATTTTGCATTGTCAAGAGGCTTGATGCTACTGATGTTGTGTACTGTTTATGAAATATTTGCAGCTCAGTCTGTGAAAGCATGGCTGCAAAAAAAATATTACAAGCACTTTATATAACTCGACCTTTGTTGCACAAACTATAACAGTTGAACTACTCATAGCAGATCCACTGTGTCACAATTGTGCTCGCAATCATTCTTACTATCAATCGTGGCTTTCTTTTTGAACCAACAATTACATTTCAGATATAAGCCGGAATATTATTTACGATATCTTATAAAAAGACCGTCAACTGCTACATCACCTGCTACAGATAAATGCACATGATTACCCACTTCTGTATCACCTGCCATAAGTCGTTGTGATATTTAATTCTTTTATAACTAAAGTAAAATCCTTTATCAGTAATTTATAATGGCCCTCTACATACTCGGAAAGAAATCTTCCCCCACCAATATGATCCTGGTATTTTACGTTGACCCATTTCCCATAATATGGAACTAAAAAATGGCATAAGAGGTTTGCATTTGCACTCTACGCAAATGAATGCTATTGTGAAAAGTCATCATCGCATATTCATTTGGAATTTCCCAAATCAAATGCAAAGTTAATGTCATTGCTTCAAATACGGGAACGGTTTTTTCCTGTCATCGCACCAGTTACTTCTTACTCCTTACTATTACTCAATTCAAACAGGAGGCGTTGACTGTTGAGATTGTAAATAAATCTTAATAGATTTTTCAAAATTCGTCACTATTTTTGGGTGTCGTATATTTTTCATTAGAATTCTCGTCAATACATGCTTCATGAGCTTTTATAGGAATTCTCTTTCGAAAGCTTATGATCCTCTACCCTTAGTTTCGAGTCTCTCCGACTATCCATTTTCAAAGTATCTTTTGTCCAATGAATAAAAATGAAGTTCCTCCCATTCTTTATTAACACGACGTATTGATTGTAAAAAGCGCTGGCCGTGATGTATAAGTTCATCCACATATTCTCCGCATGCGTATGCGTAGCGTGAATTTGGCTTGAACATGAACATATATGTTTTGATTCGACAAAAAATATAAGGCGGTTTTGAATCTATCCAAAAATAAAACCTATTATTGGCGGAAAGATACCGTTATTAGCGTAAAATCTAGCATCGCTTGATTAATGCAAGTAAATAATTGAGAACGGAAAGAAATTTCTCTGGACAATTAGCAGCATTTTTATACTGGATCCATGTAAACTTTAACACACAGTGGTAGTAAAAATTTCCCAAAGGGGTAACGAGTGCAATTGATTATGTGCTGCGTTTCGTGAATGAGTAGCGCAACTAATGGAACAAACAGTAGCTAAAACTCTACAGTCAATATGCAGATACAACAACCGTGGCAGAGTAGAGTATATTTGTGTGAATTAATAAAAGCTTGCGATAGTCTCAAGAAAGATGCAAGACTGTCACCTTATTTGAAAGACGGTAGGTTCCATAAATTAGTATGCTAAACTTTAAGCATATTCAAGTAATGTTAAAGTGTTTTTGTACATCCGTAAATGAAAAACTGTTGAAATTTTTATTAGAACCTATAGAATATAAAACTTACCGTGAAAATGAAATCTAAAATATTAGTGTATAAAAATGTATATGAATTACCCCATGTTGAAATGAATAATTGAAGAATAAAACTGTTAAGAGATACAAGTAAGTTCATAAAACCAAACTGTTTATTTGGTGTAAGTTTCCTTTGGGAATGGGAAAGTTGGACCAACTTGTTGAATAGATAATTTAGCAGCCCATTGACCAACATCAACAGCATCAGCTAAATCTTTGCCTTCAACCAAAGAGGCCACGAAACCAGCAGCAAAAGCGTCACCAGCACCGTTAGTGTCAACGACTTTTTCTTTAGCCAATTGTCTAACTGGGTATTCATTGACTTCAAAATCACCATCCTTATAAGTAACAGTGATGGTTGGATCGGTACCTTGAGTGAAAACAACTGTTCTTGGTCTCTCTGAATTAACTTTGGGTAATTTAGCAACTTCCTTGGCAATTTCAGTGACATCGGTAGTGTTCAAACCATGGGATTCAGCATAGGCAGCGGCTTCTGATTCGTTGGCAATGACATAATCAACATAAGGTAAAGAAGCATCTAATTGATCTTTGAAAAATTGAGCAATAAAAGGAGCCGAAAAGTTCAAAACCAAAGGCTTGTTATTTTTAGCAGCTTCTTCACCTAATAACTTGATGGCTTCAGGAGAAACAGTTAAATGGAAGCCACCAATGTAATAATGAGAGGCATCTTTAACAATTGTCCAATTCTCTTCCTTTTGCAAGTGCTCTGGCTTGAAATGATTAGCGGCAGCCAAGTCAGTAACTAAAGATCTATGGTGATCATAGATTAAAGCAGCACATTTACCGGTGGCAATGTCTTGTTGAACTTGGTATCTAGTAGTTAATCCGTATTTTTCATTTGCTTGGTGCAACTTTTCAGCATAAACATCATTACCAACTGATCCAAAATAGACAACTGATTGCGGTGGCAAAATGTATTGAGCACCTCTAGCGGTGTTTTGAGCTGCACCTCCAGCAACTACAACTAAATCATCTTTCTTCAATAATTCTTCATAAATGGGCATATGTTCTGGTTCAGCTAAGATTGCATCGTTATCCTTTAAACTATATTTTTTTAAATATTCTTGATCTACCTTAGCTTGTAAATCCAATAATGGATTACCTAAACAGACTAATTTGTAAGATGACATAATTGAGGTGAAGTTTCTAAGTGGTACTAGGGGCTTGAGTTTATTCATCGGAATGGTTTTTTTTTTTCTCTCTCTGTAATGCAATTGGCGAAAGTGAAAATTAGCGATTACGCGAGGCTATTTGTTATATACGAACGGTGTTGTCGTATAGAACTATATATATGTAACAACTATTTTGGTAAACTTAAAGGATTGAAAGCTGGTAATACAACAATACTGTCGAAGTTGTTCAATGTATACTGAGGTAAGATATTAGGAGTTCCAATATAATATATTGTGTAAATATGCACAAATTCCCACAATTTGTCTCCTAGTTAAGTCTGTGTTTCTTTTGATACTTAATTACTCCTGTGGGTTGATTTTATAATTCTATTCTTTACGAAAGAAGCTAATTAAAAAGAAGCTATAACTATAAACAAGAATTGCATCAAACCTTCATTATTTTTTACTTTTTAGCAAATGTAACAACTAGAAAATGCTTAATAAAATAAGGAATTGCTCGAAGGGTTAGGAAGGCATATCAGATGCAATAGTCTATTTATAAGTGAGCGAGCCACGCACCTAAACCTGAATGTGGTGGTGCTGGGGGGGGGGTGTTGCAAGGGCAGGGTTGCTCTGTTTTTTTCTTCTTCGTACGTTATCTACAGCTTTTCATAGTATTCTTTCTTTTTTATGTTCTAAATCATCTTCATAAGAAATAAATATATTCTTTTCAAATCTTAATTTAGAATTATTCAAATAATTTGATATTTGCTTTGCTTTGTTAGGTGAAGCATGTTCATCACTGCGTTGGGCGGAAGTGTAAACCTCGCCCTCTTCCACCCTCCCCCAAAAAAGAAAAAAATAAAGAAAAACAAAACGAATGTGAAAAGCACAATGTTGCATAATAGCAATTAAGGCAAGTGCTCTTGGCTCTTCCTTATGGGGTTCTAAGAATTAATACTATATTTGAAGTAGCATTAGACTTGGCTCCTTCAGTTGAAGCGATCCTGATGTTGGAAGAACTGTTGCCGCGCAATTTTTTTTTGCAGCGGTTTATTTCCCCTTCTGACATTGATGGTCTCTTTATTTGCCAAGGTTTTATTTGGGTGTTTTTTTGAGCAATATCCATACTGCTTTAGCGCTCCTTCAATGCCTGAATGTTCTGAAAAGGCTTTTTCTGGACTGAAGGATTGATTTAAAATTATACTTTGCTGATCTGAATGCAGTTTACAAATAGAATTTTAGCTAATTATCACGTATTTCTTCTATAGAACTCAGATTGTGACAGTTCTCAAGTTTTAGATGTTTCCTTGGCATTGCTACATGCTTCAGCTTTAGCACAAATGTCTTCTAGTATGGTCCATGGAGAGAGAATAGGCAATAGTTAACATGCACGAAAAGCAGTTATGACACCTTCATAATATCTACTATTTTACCAAGAAGCTTTAGGATTGTTGCTGATAGTAGCGCTACCTTATTGTTGTGAAATTTCAGGAGACAAGCTGTGTATATTTGGGAAAATAGAATTCTTCATTAACCGGCCCTTGATTCGTGATCTCTTTCTGATAAGCTACCTCTTGATTACCTAGGTATATCATAGTTATAACCTTACTTAATGAGTCTAGATCTGTTACAGACATAAGCGAGATATTACCATTGCCATTGTTCTTGCTGACTCTGCCCTTGAGTCTCGTAAAGCATTCTTGCTTAACATACATTATTAAATCATTTCAAAATTCTGCACTCAAAAACGAATAGTTTGTATTTCACAACTATAGGCTGATTCCAGCAGCAGATTTATGAGTTTGCATTCCAATCAGTATACATCGGGGAATTAATATAATTTCTTTTGCTTGGACACTGATGAGACCTGACTTAGGATCAATCAAATCAATTGTATAAATAATTCCTTTATAGAACCGGTGGTCATTATAATTCTATTTTAGGTTACATCAAACACACGAGCGAGAGTGACTTATTTGTATTCCATCGTAGATAGAGCGTCCTCAAAGGATAATGTAATTATGCCAAGTTTATGTTTGAACAGAAGTATTATATTTGAATTAAACAGTTGGAACACAGGTGGTTTGCCATTGATAAATTTGCAAGTATCTTTTGGATTCTATTTAATCTACAGATAGTCCTAGAGCGTTTTCATAGTTTGACTTTATATTTCTCTTAAATAGGTGAACATTGATCTGTCCTACGGGAAAATCAAGCAACACCCAAATAAAACCTATGCTAAACTTTTGTCGCATGTGTTGCCGTATTCCACAATTACAATATTACAATATAGACTAGAGAACCTGAATCTGATTTAGAATTCAACGATGCGAACCGATTCGTGATAATGGAAGCAGGTTCCTGCAATGTGATGTACGAGAAATAAGCTATCCATTAGATATGTTTTGAAACAGGAGCTGCAAGTGGATTTACCAAAGCTGTGGTCGATAATGCATTCTACAGATCTGACTACAGTAAATGATTGTATAGTTGCACTTGTTAGTTCAATTTGTTGGATAGAATTTAATTAATTACAACCCAGATAAATACGTTTTTCACTTTCTGGTGCAATAGCCCGTAGGGACGTGTAATGCAGTCACGACCGTGATTGTCTTAAAATCACAGGGTGCTGAACACACAACATCCTCTCCATTCCAATAAGGCACATGCTTTTATATGAAACTACATTTTCTCTTTTCGTCGATACATTACCAATTTAGTCGTCATAGAAAATTACAATGTTGCAACAACCGTGAAAAGACATCATGTGTCGGATACCCCGTTCATTCAAGCGGAGATTTACAATTGATCCATTTACCTCTTTTAGATCAAACATGGTATAACTTTCTTGATTACCCACCTGGTATTACAGCAGTGGATATCGATATCTTAACACTCTTTTTCTCAGCCATTGCTCCATGTTGGTTGTTGTGGCTAGTTTAGACGAAACGAAGTACAGTCTTGAATTACAAACACTATCAAAACAAAAGGAAAAAGAAAAACAAAACAAATTTTTTTTTTATTTTTGTTTTTTTGTTTTTATTTTTTTCAACACACATAACAAACAGTCAAACTACCCAGTCGAATCAATCACCCATATCTACACCAACATAGAAATATAAACGAACAATCCGAATTAGGTCTTTGCAGTTTAACTCATTGGTATATTTGTAGCTTTTGTTTATTATCATCTTACTCATTGGTGCTCCAAGCAACTTGTATCTAAAAAAGTTCTGTTGAAGAACAGATTTTGAGATTAGATCTACGTACCTTCACTTACATAGATTGGACTTCATCTGGAAAGGACCAAAGATACACGATAGGACATAGTATATTCCTTGCATTCGTTTTATACCATCCCGTCCATCATCATCACATACCTAAAACCCCATTTAAAGCCAAATTTACACCAATATAACTCCTATTCACGCCGTCTCGCAACCAACACCTCTGCCATCCAGTTTTTTTACAACACATAATCAAATACCCAATTAACACATACACACAAAACATAACAAAACATAGCATACCATGGACGAAGTATTATCACCATCCAGAAACAATAGCAAACAACTGACTTCTTCCTCATCCACAAAAGTTATAGATTCGTTGCATTCGACAATTGATAGATTAACTGATGAATTGACAACATTGAAACAATCTCATCAAGAATTAAATAAAAAGTTCATAATAACTTCCAAGAAAAATGATTCATTTGTTGATCTGTTGGCCAACATTAAACACGAAAATGACATGTTATCAGCATTATTGAAAAGGAAAGAACGTCGTATCTTGGATTTAGAGGATCAATATAACGAATTAACAAGCAACAATGAAACTTTGGTTATGGCTAACAAGCAAATCAAAATAAGATGTGAAAACTTACAGCAAAATAGTGCTGCCTCAATGGCTGAATTTGAAAGAATGAAAATTTCATATGATGCGCTATTAGCTGCGCAAATGGAGTACAAGAATCATTATCAGAAAGAATTACAAGCTTTATCTGAGAAATTCGATCAATATAAATTGGAGAATCACCAGAACTGGTCAAATTTGAATGATGCAATCAAAAGCAATGATAAAGATGTTGATACATTGTTAGAATCTTTAAACAACAAGAGAAAAACAATGGATAATATTTATGTGAATAAAAATAATAGAATCTTGTATATGTTAACAAATTTAGCGCAACTAACGAAGCTACACGGTCAAGAAAGTAAAGATATCTTGATGAACAATTTAGAAGTTATCCAACAGCTATTAGAAAAAGTGCCCGATTTACAAGATAAAATATTGGAAAAGGAAAAGATTGAAGTTAATATAAATGATATATTGAATGAGTCAAAAGATGTTTATGAGAATATTTCATTTGATGAGGACGATGCAACGTTAAATTCATCACCAGATTTTGAAGGGAACCACAGAGCAACACCAAGCTTCTCGAGATCAAATACATTGCAATCTAGAAGGAGAAAAAACAAACGTAATTCATTGAATTTAAAAGCATCACCAATAATAGATCAAACGCCACTTCCAACACCATCTGTTTCCGACTTACCCAAGAAACCGCAGGTCAACAATAATATTATAAACCTTCCAAAGAACAGAAACAAAATGAATACTCCACCAACAACTCCAAGACAATTCTGTGGTAATGAATTTGATTCTCTTAATAATAATGCATATCATAACAATGGAACTAGTGGAGTGGGAGGTTATTATCGTCGCCAATTTAGTAATAATCACAACCTCAAGAGAAATAATTCGCAGAGAAGAACTAATTCTGCTGCTTCAAATAATGGGAATTATAGTAATACGCATAATACTACTGCTAATAATAATATAAAGCAAAATAGAAGAAGATCAACATTTGCTCAATCTGGGGGTGGAAATAAAAGGGATTCCCAAATTTTCGAAAAAATCTTTCCATAAACTGTATAATTAGTTAAAACGGTATATTTTCAGTTGGTCATTCGATTATATATAAAACGAATTAAGGTTCTTTTGAGTCACTTTAATAAATACGAATTCTATCAGTTTATTTATATTTTTTGAGACCGCAATTAAATAAAGATAGCAACAGTAAACAGTTACTTGTTACCCGATAATCTGCTTTCTTGTTCAATGGATGCTGTTTCTATTCCCTCAGATACGTGACATCAAAGGAGGCAAAAGGAAACGAAACTGCTTGAGTATTCAAGATTGTGCATTACTCTAAACCATATACCACAATAGTACCATCTTCATAGCCCACAAGTAATATATCAGTCGTAATTTTCTTCTTTATCAATGCTGAATACTTTTTGACTTCATCTATATCGTTTTCTTTCTCAAGTATGGCCATAAATGTCAACTTGACAGTCGACTTCTCATCACTTCCAATTCGGGGTAATTCTCTCTGCATCATCTCGTCGCCTTTTTGAATTACCCCATTCCAGAACCCGACTACTAGATCATCCTTATAGGGGACTATAGACTGAAATCCGTATTCTTTGAATTTAACTGTTTGCGGCGGTGTGGAATGAACCATGAGTAAATTGTTTGTTGAGCCCGATACTAAAATACGGCCAGCCACCGCTAGAGAGATTACTGGATTTGGCGAATGTGAATCGTCATGATATACGAGGTCCATTCTGGGGTCCTTGTTAAGAACTGTCTTGGTGTTTGAGCCTTCTGAAATTATCGCGTCGGGAAATGTAATCCTTAGGCCAACTATATCACCCGATTCGTACCCCAAGTATAGCAGGTCATCAATAGTCACCATTTTCATGATTATTCCGTAATCTTTCCGTGCATTGATGTCCTGAAACGAGACGCTGTTGATCAACTGATAAGGGTTGTAGTTTTGTACGACACGGGTTACGCTCCATGGATCGGTACTTAGTTTGTACACGTCAAAGTTATTCGAGTCGATGGTTGCCGGCGTGACAAGATATCTGGTACCAAGTAGCACGATGTTCGAAAAATTCAATGAATTAACAGGCATCTCAAACACTCGATGCGTCCCGTCCCACACTTTAATGCTTGAGTCCCGAGAATGGGTTATTAGGTATCTGCCATATGATAGTATCGTGAGAATCGTGTCATCATGAGCTTTCCACCGGAGGATTGGGCGCTTTATTTGAAGATCCCATTTCACTATATTGCCCTGTTGATCCGACGTATAGAGGAATCGTGGGCTGGGAAGGATGTATGATATTGGCAGGGTGTGGGATCTTAGCGTGAATAGTCTCATATAAGGCGAACTATAAAAACATCAATGGAATGTAGCTTATTTTGACACACAATTATATTGGTAATTACGAGTATTTGCGATTAAGCAATTGAAACTTGTAGGCTGACCGGCAGCTTGGTTTTCAGGTTGTAATGGTATTTTTAACCTTGGCTGATTATTTAACGTAGATATGAATTTGGTTCGATGAGCATCTAGCACTGAGAGCGAAAAAAAAAAACACATCATATCTACGCATACGTCAACAAGCAAGCCTTAGCCTTCACCAATAGTGTCCCTTACATTCACTTGCCATGGTTCTGAGGGATTACTACTTTAAGCTTGGTTCAGAGTTGCCACAGGAGCGACTCACTGCCGCAACATCCTTAATCCAAGATCTTGGATCTGAAGATAGCAAGGAAGAATGGGATTACGCCTTGAATAGGTTGATCAAAGGATTGATTACAACTCGTCAGGCAGCGAAATTCGGATTCAGTATGGCTCTTACTGAAGTTGTAAACGAATTGATCAACAGGGGTAATTTATCTATTGGCGAGTATTTGAGTCAGTTGGTTGAAGTTACGAGCATAAAGAGTTCAATGAAAGGAAAACAGGCAAGAGCAGTTTTGTTTGGAAGATTGTTTGGATTACAGGTTCTAGTCAACTGTAAAGCAATCAAGAAGGGGTCAGAAAAGGACTTGAGTCAATTCGTTGACATTTTGATTGAACTAGCCAAATTGAAAAGTTGGTTGAGGGAAACTGCTATTTATACTTTAATTCAGTTTATTAAAGAAGTGTCAGATGACGCATTGGTTCTAAAGGTGTTGCAGGGGATAAACAACGCAGGGTTGAACTTATCGACTGAAGGACTAGCTGTGTATTTGTCAGTTAATAGAAGTAAAAGTCAAGAATTAGTTTCCAAAATTTCAACTCCCAGAGCTAATTGGAAAAATGGAGATCCACTATATAAGGGAAATTTACCTATTTTAGCCAAAGTTTTAAAGGATGTTGAAGTGGTTGAAAATGAAGATAGGAAACAGAAAAGCGATTGGAATTCAAGAATCCCGTTTGTATGGGATATAATAACGGAAAGTTTCAATGAGTTAGATAATGATGAAGAACCCATGAAGAGAAAGAAAGTCTCGAAATCAAAAATTGTTAAAGTTAATGAATATATCACAGTGAAAGAATTTTATAAAGTAGTAGTTGACGAATCCTTGTTTTCGGAGAAATCGAGTCATGAACGTAAGTATTGGGGTTTTGATATTTTTACTAAATTTTTATCCTCAATTACAAAGGTTGAATCTATTGAGCATTTGTTCACTCCAAATTTCATGAGATGTTTAATTAATCAAAGCTCTCAATCAAGCCGTATGTTGCATCTGATTGCTAAAAAGACATTATCGGAAATATTGAAGATCTGTGAGAAAAGAGTAAACATTTCGCCAATTGTTTTTGAGTGTCTTTTGAATGAATCAAAGGGCGGTTGTTGGAATTTTGACTTGATTACTAAGTCACATACCATTGATAGAATCTTGGCCATTGAATCAAACGAAATTGCAGTTGAAGGTCAGTTTATTGAAATACTAATAGGTAAATTCCAATCGGCATTAGTTTCCCAAGAAGAATCAGATGGATTCAAGAAATCAAATGATAACATATTGAAATGGTGTCTTGATAAAATTCTTTATCTCGTAAGACATAAAAAACAAAACTTGTCTTCATCCTGTATCAAGAAAGTTTTGAATCTTTTGATCAAGCATTCATTTTTTGAACTGAAAATATCTTCAAACGTAAGGGCGATTGTTCAAGAAAAATTGAATTCAATGCTTTCTGAAATCATAACAATTAAACATAATAACCAATGCTGGTCAACTTATTGTTATCAACAAATTATGTCTTTGGAGAAGACTGAAAAATGCTTAATTGAATTAGATGAAGAATTAACGTCCGTGAAGAATGAAACGATTAGTATACTAAGCACTATTTTAGAGTTGAAGAATAAGTCCTCGTCTGATAAATTATTTATTTTTGAATTATTATTTTCTATGTGCCTTATTCAATTGTATATGGAAGATGAAGAAACCATACAAGTTATAAATGAATTGAAGCTTGTGTTTGAAAATCAATTTACCGATGATGAAGAAGGCGTTGATTCTTCGGTTGTATTGACTGAAATAATATTAAGTTTTATTTCGCGTAGATCTAGTTTATTGAAGAAATTATCAAATATTGTATGGGAAGGGTTTTTATGTTTAAAGGACGATGAGGGAAGGAATAGATTAAACGATGATTGTTTTAAATTATTGTTTGATGTGCTTGTTGCTAGAGAGAATAAGCAAGGTCAGCAAGAGTTATTTGAAGGAGAAGATGAAGTAATGGATGGCGATGAAGACGAAAATGAAGAAGAAGAAGAAGAAGAAAAAGAAGGAGAAGAAGAAAACGAGAAAGACGAGGAAGACGAGGAAGAAGAGGAGGAAGAGGAAGAAGAAGATGATGATGAAGAGGTAGGTGACAATACAATGACAGAACTAGATAGAGAAACAAATATCAAATTGGCAAAAGCATTAGGCATTCCCACACAAAAATCCGGAGAAGTCAAATTTGATGAATTAGGTGATTCATCCAATGATGAGTACGAGTCCGATTCAATGGACGACGAACAAATGATGGCTATGGATGACCAATTATCTAAGATCTTTAGAGAAAGGCAAGATATTTTGCATAGCGTATCTACAGGTAACAAGAGGAAGGCAGAAGTCATGGAGGCCAAGGAACAGATGGTTTTCTTCAAGAATAGAATTGTAGATTTATTGAATATATTTATCAAGATCCAACCTAATTCCAGATTCAATTTGAATTTCATTGAACCTTTGATACAATTGATTAACTTGACACTCGACAAAAATTTAGGAGTAAAAGCTCACAAGTTGTTGAAGACAAGAGTGTCAAAAACCAAAATAGCTCCCGAAGAAATAGAAGATAAAGAATCGTACTCCAAAACCTTGTTGGAACTTATGCAGAAACTTCAGACCAATGCAAGTACCATAAAATCCTCAAATCAATCAGTGATTGCCAGTTACAATCAGGGCTGTATAGCAATTGCAAAGAATCTTGTTGCAATCGATTCCAATAATTTACCTAAGATAGTGGACATCTACAACAAATCTTTAAAAGAATGGGTATTGATTTCGGACAGTAAGCTCAATCCCTCAATGTTTTTTGATTTCATAAACTGGATAAATAGTAAAAAGAATAGTAAGTAAATAGACATGAATAGAAGTAGATGATGTAGATGATGATACAAAGTTGTATAATTACCGTGCGTAGCGTGTATCAACCAATTATCGTAACCAATGAGATTTTGTTTGGTGAATCTGTTCAATAAGCCGAAACAGTGAAGAAAAAAAGAACCAGAATTCAACTGTTACATTTACACTGTTGAATAAAGAAGCATCATGTCAGCATATAAACAAGCAGGTATTTCATTGAATAAAGCATTAACTATTTCTGCTCGGACATTGAGAAACGCATTGAAACCAGAGTTCAGAGCTGCTGCTGAAAGAAGAGGTGTTACCGAAGCCAAAGTCATCAAGATTGAAAATGGTGTCCAAAGTGAACCAAAACCATTGAAAAGCAATTGATCAATAGGGAAAACATTACATAACATTATTTGTATAAAAATTAAATTAAATTAATATAAATATATATTCTATTTACAGTGGGTTAAATTATTCTATCGTTTTTAATTTTCATTTAATGTTGAATCGAGATTTGAAAGTTTTCTTTTCGTATCCAAGACAAGTTCTTCGATCAACTGATCTTTTAAATCATGTGGCAACTGGTTAATCAAGTTCTTGAGTTGTTGGAATTGTCCATATTCTTTTTGAGTTTCTTCAATTTGTTCAGCTTCATAATTCAAATGATCTATTGCTTCAACTTGATCTTCGTCTATCTTATCTTCTTGCTGTTTATTGGCCGATTCATCTAATAATTTGGAAAGCTCGGAGTCGGAATCACTGAATAATTCGACAAATTTGCCTTGCTCAACAACTTTACCATTTTTTCCTAACACAACAACAAATTCGGACTTGGAGATTGTAGACAATCTATGTGCAATTGATATAATTGTCATTTTACCTTGCGTTGTTAACTCTTTTAATGTTTCGTTAATAAGACTCTCCGATTTAGAATCCAATGCCGATGTAGCCTCATCCAAAATCAAGATTTGTGGTCGCTTGATTAAAGCCCTTGCGATTGCAATTCTTTGTTTCTGGCCACCAGAAAGTGACGCACCACGATTTCCAATGACTGTGTCATATTCGTCAGGGAAACTCATTATAAAGTCATGACAGTTAGCTTGTTTACATACTTCTATTATATCATCCATAGTCAATTTCTTGACTTCTTGAGACGTTAGTCCATATACTATATTCTCCAAAATCGTACCTGATAATAGGACGGGTTCTTGCTGTACAATACCAATTATATGTCTTCGTAAATTTCTAACTTGAAAATCTTGAATATTTTTCCCACCTATTAAAATTT
Source organism: Nematodospora anomalae (assembly GCA_030572795.1). Lineage (NCBI taxonomy): Eukaryota > Fungi > Ascomycota > Pichiomycetes > Serinales > Debaryomycetaceae > Nematodospora > Nematodospora anomalae. The sequence goes on from JAJMBC010000034.1 coordinate 33,316, forward strand.
CACCTCCTTGTATGTTATAAGCACGTAATAGTAATGATGCTACTGTGGATTTACCTGCTCCTGAAGGTGCGACAATACATGTGCTTGTAGAACTTGCAATTTTAAAACTACACCCATTGAAAATTATATCTTGAGGTCTTGTAGGATAACTGAAAACCACATCTTTAAACTCAATATCATTTTTGATACAATAAACTTTCTCTCCATGAATTGGAGGGACGTCACTCTTGTAATCAATTAAGTCAAATAATTTCACTCCTGCACCCGCACCTTTCATCAATTCTAAATAGGTTGTTGTTAATGAATACAATGCCAGGTTAAAAAATTCCGAATACATAGTGAAAGCAACAACATCACCCGCTGTCATTGTGCCTTGCATCATTAAATAAACACCAAGAGCAACACATGACAAATAACCCAGATGATACAATGAATAGATAGAGACGGAGTAATTGGATTGGGCAAATGCTTCTTTTTTTGCAACATTTACAACTTGTCTTAATCTTGATGCGTATTTGGCCAATTCTTTTTGTTCACCTGTGAATGCTTTCACTAACATCACTGAATTCAAAGTTTCCTCGGATACTTTTGTCAATCCAGCGCTTGCATTTTGTAATTTTGTAGATAATTTCCTTATCTTTTCCCCATACCATACCGATCCAATTGTAATAGGCGGTGAAATCAACAACATAACACCAAATAATATTGGGTTTATAGAATACATCATATATGAACTTATTATACCAAATAGCAAGTTCTTCAATCCATCGGGTAGATTACCTGTAATACTTTTACTTACGACATAGGCGTCACTACTCAACCTACTAATCAAATCTCCAACTTTATGCTTATCATTATCATAAAATGCACTATCATGACGTAATAAATTCTTCATTACTCTAGCTCGCAATCTTGCTACTAGTCTTTCCCCAAGCAACTTTAGAACCCATATACGCGCCCAGAAACAAGCTGCACTTAGACACATGAATGGCACCATGAATGCAAAAATCGTGGTGCATTTGTATCCCCATACAAGAAGATTTCCATCCGCGTCCTTGTTGCCGGTATTGAATGAATCTAACACTGCTCCGACTAACTTCACTGCCGTTGTTGGGTATAAAACAGCACATAAAATGAACCCTATTGCAAGTAGAAATAATTTCCAGTCTGGTTTACCTAGCTTCACTATACGTCCTATTGTTTTCATGTTTTCTCGGTAAGTCTTTTTATCCAGCTTGGAATTCTCTTTCTTTTCTTCATTTTTGATCTCTAGTTTCTTCAATTTAGCCAATTCTAGATGCGATTTGACCGATGGTGAGTTCTGAAGTGCTTGTTGAGCTTGAGCTTGTGATTGTGACGTTGGTTTTGAATACGTTCGAAGTTGCTGAAGAATATGGGCATGTAGCAATGGCAAAGGTTTTTGTATTATTCTCTGGGTGTGTATGTCTTTTAAATACAGTCCTATTGAACATCGACTGAGTAACGACCTTCTCAAAGGTAGTAGAAGCATTAGGTTTTTGTAAAGGTGACTTTGATTAATCATGATTCCATTTTTGGTTTTTTTTTTATTGATTTCAACAAAGAGATCGCAAAACTAAATTCAAAGATCTACAATTACTAACAATGTTTTTTTGAATATTCTATCAATTATCTAGTATGAAATCTACGGCTATATTTTTCTATCGAAATAACTTTGGATCATACCTACTTCACTTTCTTCATATTCAATCAATTCAACTGAGTCATCATCCAGAAGTACAGTATTAGCTTGAATTATTTGCTTTCTTGGTTTCTTTTCCTTTAATACAATATCTCTAAATCTCGCGTAATCTTCATCAACATTGGTCTTTTCAAGATAGTATGCTATACCATCTTCCTTGTTACCTGTACATTTATAAATATGTAAATGGGACAAGAAATCACCAAGTGCTTCGACCGCAGTTCCATCATTCAATTTCTTTTCGTCAATGACAACCTTCAAATCGGTAAACTCATCATTTAAGTATTCAAATTTAAAGACACCTGCTTTATGTAATTGTTTCATTATACCGAATCTGGCTTGCATATGAGGTTGGCCCCATTTTTTTGATTTTGGATCCCAGAATTCCAAACCAATCAAACCAGCTCTAATCATTAACAAGCTTCCAATAAATTTGACGTGTTCTTGATCTTCACTAGATTCGATTCCAAAAATAGGTAAAACTTCTAATGGCTTCTTTAAGATTAAGTATAATGCAACCAATTCAGCACGACATTCTTCAAAAGAACCAGCAGTTGTTCCGAATAAAGAACCCCATGTCTGATTTGGTCCATACCATGATTTGATTCTATCATCAGATTTGTCAAAATTAAATTTTCCTGGTTCAACTTCTTGCAACAATTTACCTGTACCATGACCTAACAATTCATGTAATCCAACTTGAACTTCGAATGCATCGTCTCTCCATTTTTTGAATAACTCTTGTAATGAATCATCAATGAACGTAATTACTTCTTCCTTTTTAGGTTTCTTTGGGTTAGATGAAAGAACATTACCAAGAGAAACATTTTTAAAACCATAGTTTAATCTCACATCATCGTAATTTGGAATATTAATACCAGCCGGAATACCTGAACCTGCAAATGTTAAGACTTCCAAGGAAGTAAAATCAGGGGGAGTAAAAGTATCTTTTTCATATACTTTATCCCATGGTAATTCGTCAATAAAATAACTTGCATTTTCGACTAATTTGGAAAATTTGGCAGTTCTTTCATGATTAACCATAGCAACTAAACCCTCCCATTCACCTCTCACACCAGATGGATCTCTATAGGTTTCAATGAATCCGATATTTGACTCAACCTCGGGTTTTAAATCTTTCACCCACTCAATTTGAGACTTTTTATGAGCATTCATTGAACCGGTTTTAAATGATTCAATGTAAAATTTAATCATGTTTTCTTGTGTTTCATTTGCAGCATGCTTTAACGCATTTTCCATATTTTCGACAATTTTGACAAATTCTTTGGAAGAGTCACCAAACTTGAAGATAATCTTGGCTCCAGAGTCAGTAGTTATACCGTCTTGGTAGTAGGTTGTTTTATTTTCAGTTTCTGCAGATGCAACATGAACAAAAAACTCGTCACCTTTCTTAGTTACTCTGGTATTTTCAGGCATAATACCAGCTGCAGCTAATGCCTTATTGACAGAATCGATTTCTGCCTTGGTGATGTCTTCACTTTCTGGGTAGTAGTTCGACAAATGGCCATTTTCAGGGTATCCTAATAAACCTTTATCAATACTGAAAAGTGGCTCTCTGGTTTTCTTATACAATTCGTTAACTTGTTTGTCATTCACAATTTCAATCAATTGATCAAATTTTTCTTCGGACAATCTTGGAATGAATTTTTTATCACCGAAGGATTTATAATTCCCACAATTACCCAAAAATTGAGCGGCATATTCTAAATAATGAGTCACCTCCTCCTGGGTCAATCCTTGAAATCTCTCAAAATATTCTTCATTTGATTTAGGGTTACCTACTTTATCGTGGATCAACAAGATCAAATCATAAATATCTTCACTTTCCGGAGATACAGACCGCAAAACGGCTCTAACACCGTTCAAAGAAGCTTTTGACAAATAATGAGCATATTTCTTCAACTCTGGAGTTGATAACTGATCAAAATGTTTTTTGGCTGATAAAACAACAATTGGACTTTCAGTGTCGGCGTAAAAGAGTTCTTTAGACATTTTTTCAACCCGTAGAATTAAAGAAGCTGTGGATGTGGTTGCTTATAAGGGTGAAAAGTAAAAAATGAAAGAAAAAGTGGCAACACGCTTGAACAGAGTATTTATGCGGAGAGGTCTCGACGGAAGTGTCTTGACAGCGAGACAACGGAGCCTAACCAAAGATAGGTCGCTCCAGTACATTACAAGAGAATTATTAGTAATCAATTATGTAATCACCAACATCTTTTTGTAGGTTGTTTTTTCTACTAAGGCAATTTTTGAAGCCATTTGACTACAAGGACTCCATAATCCAACTAGAGTACATTGATCGTATAAATCGGTCTGGTTTTATTGAAGTTGCCATTTTTGTGTCAGGGAGTTATTGTAAGTTACGTTTTGGTCCATACAGTAGATACCCCTCAACAAGAAAAGAGCCGTATAATGGACAGAAAGAATAATAAGGACGAGACTCAGCTACTACAGCGACATGCAGATGAGGATGAAGCCGTAGAGGAAGATTACATTGAAGAGGAAGATGAAGATTATGATCCCACTAAGAATGAGGATAAAGAGGAAGTGAGTGATGATGAGAATGAAGAAGGCAAAACCAATAGTAATGACAAACTACCAGATTATGCTGCCATAGAATCTAACATATCACAAGTTAAAACCAGATCCCAAAGAATTAGCGAGAAACATTTAAAGAAATCCAAATTCATAGGGTCATTCGAGACCGATTCGAAGGGATTGGTCAAAGACACTTGCTCACTAGACATTAATTCCATCTTTGCAGATCTACAGAGTGCTAAACTGATACTGACGACCGACCACAGACAAGACAGACAAGAAAAGCGGCAAGAAAAGCTAGAAGGAACACCATTGAAGCCAACGGAACTAGGTCCTAAAAAGATCAAAATACAGGTCAATTATACCTTTGCTGGAAAATTAATTACCGAATCCAAATTAGTCGATGAAAACTCAGCAGAAGCAAAGGCATATTTAAATTCAACATCTTCAATAACAAGTACTGCCGATGACGTGCCAAACAAAAGATCACAAGTCAAAGTATTCCGCGTAGATCCCCTTACAAAAGAGACTAGAGAACTCCGAATTAAATTGAAAAGACCGTCATTGATTGATAAATTTATATCTATAAATGGCAATAAAAAGATGAAATTGTCAACCTTAGAGAAGTCAAGACTAGATTGGGCAAGCTTTATAGATCAAAGGAAAATTGGTGATGAATTGAAAAAACATAATAAAAGTGGCTATTTGGATAAACAAGAATTTTTGGGTAGATTGGACGCAAAACAAGACGACCTATATCAAGAGGCTAAAGAAGAAGAAAGAAAGAGGCAGTTTCGGTTACAAAACAAACAGGCATGATATATGACATATTATTTATAGGCGTTTTGTATCGCATGGTATCATATAGTAAATAACGAACGAGTTTAGTTCAACTTTAATAGCAATTGTTTATCATCCATCATCTTGCAAGCTGAGGTTGAGGTTGGCTAGGATTCGTGTCCTTTGGATCAATTTGTTTTTTGTATGTAAAATTTTTTCTTTTTCTGCTTCTGTCATTTTTTTACTTACTTGCAATTTCAAGAGACAACAACCAACGACCACCAGAACAAACTCACAGCATCAAGAAACATACCAATATAATCATTCTTTCTAAGTAATTCCTTCATTTCATTCATTAATCATGTCAGATATTACTACAAGTGATCATGGTAACAATGCATTAAAGCGTAAGAATGAAGATACAGAAGATACAATTAATGATGATAACCAGGTTACAACTAATCAGAATAATGACAACAATAACACTAATCCACCCAAAAATAATAAAAGAGTGGCATTAGACAGTGAGCAATTAGATTTGCAAGATAAGCAAGATGAACAACAACAAACTGCTCCAAACATTTCCAGCAATTTGCCCACCGTTGGGAATGAAGATGTAGCCCCCGAGGAAGAAGTTAAGGAAGGTGGAGAGGAAGAAAATAATGAAGAAGCCACCGAAGGATCGAAACCAACAACAACATCCACTTTGGATGAACCTGCTTATGAACCCAAAGCTGAATCGGGAGATGACGAAACACCAGCAACAGCCGCAACGGCAACAACAACAACTGAAACAACGTCATCTTCAAAGCCAATATCGAACCATAGAGAAAGAGACGATCCAACCTATATTCTGTTTAGGATGTATTGCCCTGTAAAAGAAGCTGGTGCAATAGTCGGAAAAGGTGGCGAGAAAATCAATCATTTAAGAGAGAAGGCAAATGTCAGAATAATGATCAGCGATAATTTAAAAGGCGTTCCTGAAAGAATTGTCACTGTTAAAGGTCCTGCTGAAAATGTTGCTAGAGCTTTTGGCTTGATTACAAGAACAATATTGGAAGAACCTGAAGACGAACCAGCCAGCATGACTAGTCAACAATATAATCTAAAATTATTGGTTCCACACCCAATGATTGGTTTTATTATTGGTAAACAAGGTTTAAAATTTAGAGAAATTGAAGAAAATTCTGCAGCTAAATTAAAAGCAGCTGAACAACCTATGCCATATTCCACCGATCGAGTGTTGAGTGTTATGGGTGTTGCTGATGCTATTCATATTGCTATATATTATATTGCTCAAGTCATGATTGAACATAAGGAGGTGTTAAAAAAGAATAAAATCATTTTGTATAATCCTGCAAACCATCAACATAATGACGATTCATCACATCGTAATCAACATCACGGACATCATCAGCAACAGATGCCTATAGGTAATAATGCATATCTTAACAACCCAATGGCTTACCAAGCCAAAATGCCCCCATTTTCAAACACCAGTCAAAAACAACAACAACCATATAATTTCTCAATGATGTTTCAGCCGGCAATCCAGCCACAGCAATTCGGTTCACCAACGCCACCAACGAATTCTATGGCAACAATTCCACAACAAACTCAATATACTGACGAGTATGGTAACACTATTATAGGAGAGGTTATAATACAATCCCCAACACAAGCAGGTCCAGATAAATTTAATCAAGATGTATTTGTTGCAAACAGTTCAATTGGCTCAGTTATTGGAAAAGGTGGAAACAATATCAAGCATATTAGAGAAAATAGTGGTTGTACATATGTCAAAATTGAACCTGATAAGGGACAGTCTATAATGTTGGGTGGAGGTAAAGGGTTAACGAATATTAGAAAATTGACATTAACTGGTTCTTTGGAAAGCTTTCAAATAGCTATTTACTTGATAAATCAAAGAATCAATGCTGATAGGGAAAGAAATGCTCGCTAATTGTTCATGGTCTCTAGGTTTTTTAAATTTCTGTCTCTTTGGCACCGTCTTGATATCTTCTTTATAGTATATATAATTTTTTAATGTATTTCTATCTTCAAATTTGTGCCAAACATTGCATCTTGTATTATTATTCAATGACATTAATGAATAAATATATAATTCAATTATTGTGGAATCGAGTGATACATTTTATAAGTATTTAATTAGAGTTGCTCAAGTAGATACCGCTAATAATCAAATGGACGGAATGGCGTGGGGCAGAAGAATAGATAATTCTCCGTACGGAGTATCTAATTCTGAAACATTTAGAAATATAGTTAGAATAGATCATTCTTCAGCTATACCTGTTATGAATGGAATGGAATACAATACACATAATGTAAGATCATTAATTGATCTCAGAAGTGATGGTTTATTCTACTTAATCAGAAAAATAGATAGAGATACTAACTTCTTATAAGCAGCTCCTCTTGCTAAAAGAACAAAGAAAAGTTAATGTTCATTCTATAGGATCCACTCTCTAATTTCAATTGATTTTCTACCTCATCGGAATTTAACTTTATAGGATCAAGAGTATGAGGAAGAAATTCATTCTTCTCTAATCTAATCCTTTAAAACACATTTTGACCATTCCATTAACTGTCTTTAATTTAAAAAAAGTGTTACCACATTGCAGGTTTTTAAACATGCATCAACCAGGCTATACTCAACATAGTCCTCACAATATTTAAGAAGAATATCTCTGGATAATACTTCACCACACATAGTATTTGAATATAAAAATTGGAATGCTAATCTGGAATATATATCATAGTATTCATCAACCGATGTCATATCATACTTTGCATTTATAAATCTGAGAAATATCCTATCAGGAGATTACTTCTACAGCGACAGTGGAACCACAGGCTGTAAATTTAGAAATACACTGAGGAATTTTGTTGCCAGATAAATAACGCTTAATAGCTTCTTCGACACTATTGTATACTTCCTCGTCTGAGATAACATAATTACTATTAAAATCCCACTCATACAGTACGACACAAATAGAATACTAGCTTCCAACTCTCAAACAAGACTATTCAGTAAAACAGTAAAACTTTTGATAATAAAACCCTCAGGATCAGGAAAATATACATAGTTTCCTTGTCCACCTTATCATAAAAAGGACCAAATACTTTCTCGTTAAGCAATTAATGATAAGCAATAAAAAGACTTTTAAATAATTCTAATCTTGGTTGAATCTTTAAATATTAACATCATTTTTTAACAAATTTTCAGTATTGTAGTATTTAACTAATGAATGAGAATAAAATTATATTTAGATGCATCTACTCGAGAAAGACCATGACATGATAACCATGCAAGGCACAAACATATGAAACTATTCCCTGCAGCGTTTTATGATGAATTAATAATTCTAAACTGGGTTTATCAATTAAACTATAATACCTATAAGCTAAACGATCCAAATATAATTTATCATTACAAGCCCTTTCTTTCAAAAACCTGGATGCAACACACACCCTATATTCATGATCATCGAAATCATAATTATCAAGACAATTAGACGCAAACTCAAAGTTTCTTTTGCACCCAATACATTTACAGAAATATAATGTAAATAATAATCTTTAAATAATTTAGAACCAAAAATACTTAAAAATCCTCTAAATCACCATAAAAGGCAGCAATATGAAGCTCGTCTATTGGAATTGATTTATATAAAATGCTTTAATCATATAAAATTATGCTTTCTAATATTCAACAAATCTAAAGAAGAGAGGGATAATTATGTAAAGAAAGACTTTGGGGTATGATATGGGGTACAAAAGATTATGATTCAACTAAAAACTAGTTGAATATTTTCATTGAATTATTCTTTCATATATGTCGGGCGGGCTGGGATCTGAATGTATAGCCCGTTTAAAACTACAGCCATCTTTTTCCAGGTTTTATGTCGTACAAGGAATGGCAAAATGCTAAGTCGAGAATACTGCAAAGTCGCCGACCAGTTGGGTAGCAAAAATCAACCCGAAGTAGTCGAAAAAGTGCATTTTTAGGGATTTTGTCGAGGTTATCTAAATATGCGTCATAAGCAGACCTTTTGGGGTCATATGTCGCAGCCTCTAAAGGAATATATTCTCATATTCGACCAAATTACTATTATATACCTACTCTCTCCATTATCAAATATTTATTACATTTCTCTCTATAAAAGGTGTATCCTAAAAGTGCTTGACCCCCAAGCTAGTCAATAACATAGTGAATCCACTTAGTAGACCCTCTCCCAACACTAATCCACTACTGAATATAATCATACCTATCTTACCCTTATTGCTAAATGTACTCCAATTATATGCAACCAAGCCACCTAAGAATCTAGCTATGGTAAGATTTGGAGTGTTATATATCCCAATTCCCACTGCAACGCCACTAGGAAGATATACTAAATACTTGCTGAATTTTGAGGATTGACCAATGGTATTCTTTAAAAGGGAAATGATTGCAAAGACTATTCCAAATACGAGTGAAAACTCCCTAGCATACGGGGGGAGTCCTTGCCCCGTTACTAATCTCGAACAGTCGATCCATATCACTGCAGTGGGAATACGGAACGTATCACTGGGTATTGTATAAACTGAATTGTAAACTTTGTACATTATCGAACTCAAGAACACAGAGTAAACTGTACCTATGATCTGTGCGATGAATTGCGAATATGGAGAAGCTCCAATAAGATGACCTGTTTTCAAGTCTTGCATTAAATCACCTGCTTGTTGGGCACCAGCTTCTGCTACACCACCAGCTACTAAATTTATGAGGATTTTAGCTGGATGATCTGAAGGAATAATTAGGGCAAATAATAGTTGAGAAAGTTTACCGATTCCACTAACCGGGTTCAAGTCAGTTTCTCCTAGTGCTCTTACCCCCAATACTGAGAAGAACATTGCTAGTACTATGGCTGAAAATGCTGCATATAGCGGTACGAGTTTCCCAAATACCAGCTTTAATGCGATGACACACAATACGGTGGAAAATATTACTCCCATGACCGTGATTCTGTTAGATACGAGGAAATTAGGAGGTACCTCACAAGCGCTATGCTTTATTATCTTGCCTGAAAATGTAGCATTTGAAGGATCTTCGTTTGAGCTGGTTTCATCACTTAGTAAGCTTTGCTGTAACTCTAGTTCTTGGAGGTACGTTCTTCTTCTATTCATCCCTTTGAATAATTGAAGTACGGATTTGAAACTAACAACAGCAAACGAAACCAACGAATCACTGATCATTACACTGAGACTGATCCATAATATCCAACCTTGACCACCGTTTATCCAATCATCAATCTCCCCGGTCGCCCATCTCATGTGCTTAGCGAAGGGCGCAAGGATGCCCCATCCTAGTACTGCTCCAAAGAGCATATATGATACCGTGGGAAGTCCCATGATTATCCCTTGACCTATGTAAGCTGGCGATGGTTGAAAATTCCATTCGTGTTTCTCAGACGCGTATGAACCAAATATTGGTATCTTTCTCAATATAGGGAAAAAGTACGATGCAACTGTGTATACTGCAGATACAGAAAAAGTTGTGAGTAGTGAATGGATGTTTGAATTGTAGTCTCTCGATTCGATAAGTTGGGTGGATGATGATTGTTGATGTAGTGTTTGTTCTTCAACATCGTCATCCGTTTCATCTTCGTATATGTCACTTCCATGAAGCACGGATATTAATGTTGCAGTTGCACTTCCTGATGGAAACGGAAGCTTCTCTTGGACTATGACTTGCTTTCGCAAAGGTATTGCGAAAAATACTCCAAATAAACCTAACCCAAATGACCATATTATTAGCTCTCTTAATGAAAATACAATTTGCCTCTCCAAACCCAGTTCGTCGCCTCTCATAAACTTTTCCATAGCTGGAACGATTCCTATAAATCCATAGCATAAAGGGCCCGTCCCCACTGCGACAGCAATACTTTGAACAAATACGTTCTCAACGTCCGTGAAATCTTTTGCCATTGGAGTAATTCTGAAAATAGCAAACCCTAATAATGCAGCTGGTAAAGACATCATTGACACCCATCCCGTCTGTAATCCAAATTGGAAATTAGACACTAGGATCGTAGAACCAATTAGAAGCCCTATGATAGTTGATCTTAACGTTATCTGGGGCAAGTTTAGTTTCTCAATGTACGATGTAGGAAGCTTTTGGTCCTGTTCATCTATATCTTGTTGTAAATAATCGACAGACATTATAGAATAGTTATTGAAATAATCATGAAGCACTAGATTCAAGGCTTTAAATAGGGAAAAAGCTAGCTCCTCGAGGTCTATAGTTGGTCAATAAGTTGGTAGATTGGCTGACTAATCCATCCGCTCTTTTTTTGGTTGTGGAGGAAAATTCGCAATCAAAATAAAGGCAAGAGGGAAAATTTTGCCAATTTGAGAAGAACCAAATGGTGACTCTGAGACATAACCAGGCAATTGTAACAACAGATGGACAGATTATTATAAATCAACCTTACTTTAATAAATTATATTTTAACTTCTGATGTTGCAAGACCACGTTTATTGCAGTACTATACACGACGGTGATACTAAATCTGAAGATCATTCAATAATGTAATCTTAATCTTCACCAAAGAGTAGGTAATTCAAAATATCACTCAAGGTTATCACATTAACTAACTTACCTTCATCATCAACAACAAATAATCTATGTAATCTGGATTTCCTGATGGTATCCATTATCGTACTTAATCTATCATTCATCGTACAGGTATGAACCCCTTCAAAGTCTTCTGGTCTTCTTAATAAGGCATCCCCTACGCTTAAATCTAAATCTGTATACATTCCATTTTTAACTAATGCCAATACGTCAACCGCTTCGTACACATTAATTAGCTTTCCTTCTTCGACAATGGGAATTGACGACACTGATTTATGTGTTAACAAATGGATCACCTCAATTACAGGTGTGTTCATTGTACAAGTTGAGATATCCTTTATTGATCCCAATCCTTTGAGATCCTTTATTGGCTTCAATAGCATTTTGGTTTCTTTGCAGTTTAAAGCAACAAATTTGAGAATACGATATTGTGTCAATACACTCACCACAATCTCTCTCTTTGTCTTCTCATCTTCATCGATCAATGGGATTCTTCTTGCCTTCGATTCTAGCATTTTAACACATGCCTCATATAACGATTTGAATGGATGTATTGAGCTCATTTCAATTTGCTCTACTCCTATCGCTTTTTCAACATCTCTTAATCCATCTAAGGTTAATTGATCAACTAATTCAAACTTTTCCGGAAATTGGAAGTAATATTGTATAACATTTATAAAATCACTTGAAGTTAGTAATCCAGCAAATCTAGAAGTTTGATTGTTCCATAAAGGTGCAGACACAATGTTATTTTGTAATAAAATATTTAACGATTTTTTGACTAATAGTGAAGTATCTAATACAATTAATCTATAACTAACTGGTAAAACGTCGTATGAAGTTTTACTTTGTAAAAACAATCGAATGGCTTTAATACCTATTCTCTGATCATGTTCAATTTGTTGAGGTGATAAACTCAATATGTAATCATTCGGGGTAGCCGATGAAGGTGCAACTTCGGTCATATTTTATGTGCTGCTGTCAATGCACTTTGTATCGTTCTAGATGGTTGTTGTTGTTGTTGTTGCTTTGTCCTCTATTCGTTCAACAAAAAATTTTTGGTTCCAATTACACACAAACTATGGAAACCCTGGATCAAACGGTATTATTAGTATGGAGTTTCCCAAGAAACCGCCGAAACCTTCGGATATAAATAAAATAGATATAAAGACACTAGATGAGAGGATAGTGTTAGATCAAAAGAATCAAAAATGGATTTTCGAAGTAGACGACAAGGAATATGAGTATGATTTTGATAAAGAGAAATGGATCGAAAGAGTCCAAAAACGTGATTTATCAGATGATGAAGAAGCTAATAAGAAAGATGTTAGAATGCATAAGAAAATGAAAATGGATAAATTGAAACAAGAAATAAATCAATTGAAAAAGAAATCTTCGAATAACAGTATATTTATATCAAATCTACCCAAAGTTACTGTTATTGATGACATAATAGGCATGTTTGGCAAGTATGGTAAAATAATTCAGGATAAAAATGGAAAGCCGAGGGTAAAATTATATTATGATGACGACAAGTCTTTTAAAGGTGAAGCATTAGTAGTCTATTCAAGTTCTGAAAGTGCTGATATGGCCATTGAAATGTTAGACAAGACTGATTTCAAAGGTAATGAATTGTCAGTGGAGATCGCCAAATTTAAACAAGAGAAAGAAATTCGAGTGCTTGTGCGAAATATGTTTAGAAAAGAAGAATATGATGAGTTATTACAACTGGATATTATTGAAGATATCCACGAAGAATGTACGAAACTAGGGATTGATGACGACATACTAGATATAAGATTTGAACGTCAAGACGAGAGTGTCATTATCAAATTTTCAAATTTACAACTGTGTAACATATGCATTAAAAATTTTAATCAACGATATTTCGATGGCTTGAGATTAGAAGTTAAATCTATATAGCCCTATATAGTTTCCACGAATTTTAATGAATTCTGGAGTTTATGTTTAGTCTCTTGTATAGTTTTATCTTCATGCTTTAACCAGAATCGTAATTTATTTAACCTCTTTTCCAATTCCAATTGCTCCAATTGGTTTAATTTTGGTTCACTTGTACCATTTAAGGCCTTCACTATGCAATCAACCTGTTGTGCTAAAGCCTCAACTCGTACCGTCATACTATTATCACCAGTAACCTCACTATTTATAGAATTTACTTCATTAAACCAAGATTTTTCCGCTTCTGACATTGGTAATGACTTGTTGCTTCTGTATTTTTGCAACCCTTCAAATATTTTAGTTTGAATACCTTTCATCTTGTCATTCACTTCAATTTGTCTTGATAATAACTTTTCTATTTTTTCCTCTCGATTTTCAGCGTTCCATTTGTGATCTTTAATTTTCTGAAGTAAAGCAGCTTGAACCTTTAATGAATCTAACTGCGCAAGAATTCGCGACTGAAGCTTGATACCAAACACCGAATACTTAGAAACCGCTTCAATAGCTTGTATAGATAACTGATTTAATGCTTCCAAACTATCAACTGAAGGATCCAATGTTCTATTTGTTGCTCGAAGCTTCAAATACTTGAGGGCTTCAAGATTAGCCTCTATCTCTTCAAAGGGTTCACTTATTTCCCCAACTTTCAATTCGGGCTTTCTTATAGCAGCATTTATTTTCATAATTTGCACCTCGGATACATCATCAGCAATTTGTATAACTTCCAAATCTTCCTTAGCTTTATTTCTAAACACTAATAAATACTCACCAGTTGAAGTAACGTCATCTTTAATATATGCAAATGCAGATATAATTTCTTCACCAGAAGAGGCAACAGCATAATTCGGTGTAACAGCAATATCATCGATATTATTCTTCAACCCTTCTACTAACCTTTCAACCCATGCACAATCAACAATAACTAAATCTGAGTTCAGAATTAAGGCAAATCTTTTGTCATCTATTTTCCCAAAATGTGAAGTACCTGAGAAGGCGGGCAATTTATTCACTTGCAAAGTATCCAAAACAGTCAACTCTTCATCCCAAAACGATTGCTCTGTTTTTGACTTCACTAGGGCCATTTCGGAGCTATCAACAAAACCAAAACCTCTTTTAGGCTTTACATATCCTGACTGAAGTTCAGTTTCTTTAATAAGGTCCTCTTCTCCAAAAGTTCTATATTTCATCAACATTGGTGCAAGCTGAGCATAATAAGATATTGTAGCATCTCCTACACCTGCGATCAAACTGACTAATTCATTATCGCCAAAACTCATTAAATCTTCACTATTTCCCGTTGCAATTGGACCTTGTAGGACTGGACCTTCCCAGCCAGGTAAATTTTGCAGAATAATACTTAGTTCGTACGGCTTATTCGTATACACATCTCTAACTTCCTTCACGGTTGGAACGTTCTCCAATATTGATTTGAAATGTGAGTAGTATTCATGTTGCCTTATTGCTGCCTTATTCAATGAGCTTGAGACTGTATCAGTTAATTTCCCGGGAAATTTCTCTTGTATCAATTCCAAAGCAGATTTCGTATCATTCAAGGCAATATTCACTGCTTCCAGTGTTGTTGCAATATTTGTGTTGTTCGTTGTGAATGGATACATGGCATAAATATGTGACCGAGTTGAAACGTATAAAGTTAAGCCACCTGCAAGATTCTTGGATGAACCAAATGTGATTGACGTAATAGATTCATTTTTTGGCAATTTTTTGGCCAAATCTATATTTATTTGAGGGATTTCCAAGGATTTGGTTAAATCATAAGCCATAATTTGCGATTGGTCATTCAATATAACCAACATTGAATCGTTCGCGGTTATAGATTGCCAAATAACTTTCTTTATCTTGCCTTCCAAATTCTTTATTTTGTAGGATGCTCCATCTACATGAACGGTTGAACTTTGCTTGATATTTATAGGTAGCGTAACAACATCAATTTCGTATTCTCCCACCAATGCTAATAAACTACCAGAATCATTAATCGACAATGATATGATCTCATAAAACGGATTCTCTGCTTTCAATAGTCTATAATTTGTAGAGTCTGGATTAATTGTACAGCATCTCACGAGATTATTTGATACGAAGAATAAATCACTATTATTTCTACATATCAATCGATTGTAAGGGATGATTGGTGGATTTGTCGTTTTTTCGTTACGTGATTCTAAACTAAATAACGACTGATTAACAATTTGTGATATAAACTGCTCTTTAGATCCAATTGAAGACATGATTATGCTTTTAACGATATATCTCAACTATGGCAGAAGGTGAGTTTTTAAGCTCGTTTGATGTTGATGATATTGTATTTTTTTCGTATGTTGTAGGAAAAAAAATGAGTTGCCAGAACTTACGACGAACAAAAGCAGCCAACCAACTAATTTGATATCGAGAGCAAGTTGCAGGTATGGGAAAACAATATATATCAACTGTAAGTGCTGCTGAGGCACATAAACTGGATATATTTGGCGTTGGAATGACAAATAAATATACAATTACAATCTCAAGTGATGGATATGCAAAATTCTGGGATAATAAGCAAGATGAAACCCATAGCCTAAAAGAATATGTTCAATCAGACTATATAGATAAAAGCGGAATACACAGTTTGGCCATATATGAGAACACCTTATCTAGCTCGACTTTAAAAGTTACCTTATTAGCATTCGCATGTTTCAATGGATCAATTGTTTTTAAACATTACGTGAATGATGATTTTACCACCTTGAGACAATACGATTATGGATTGGTGAAATGCTGGATACCTGGATTTTATCGTGATCCCGAATCAAAGCAAGACTATTTTATAGTTACCAAAACAAATGGCGCTACTGAGGTCTATATAATGACTATTAAAGATGACGAAGGGGAACCGAAAATTTCTATGGATCTCCATGGCGAATTGAAAAGTGGGGCATCATCATTCCCAAATTCGTTGGCCATATGTCCCACGGATAACAAGAAGTGTGCGGTTGGTTATATTAACGGGGATGTCATCTTGTACGATTTTGCAGGTTTAAAAATAGTTTATACATTCCGGTCAACTGATTTAGTGGTAAGTGGAGGACAATCATCAGGTTCTATACCACGAGTATTAGAATTTTCTCCCGGTGGTACTTTATTAGCAATTGCTAGAGATAATCAAGCTGCTGGGTCTATTACGCTATATGATGTACAACACGGTGAAAATATAGGGTCATTGGCAGCGCCATCACATTCTGCCAAGAGTGTTGTGGGTGGTTTTGCTCATCAGGGATGGATTTTGGGATTAAGCTTTGATGAAGAAGGCAAGAACCTAGCTAGCTGTGGATTTGATAAATGTGTGAGAGTGTGGAATTTGGAAACTGGTGAAAGAGAAGCAACAATAAACATATCAGTATCCGATTTAGATGATACGACAACAGGCGAACAAGATGAAAGTGTGGCAAGTGGAGTAGCATTTATCAAAAAGGGAGTAAGAGGTGGTTTGGGAGGTGACCGTAATGAAGGATTATGTGTTGTTAGTTTCGATAGGGGAATCAGATGGTATAGAGAAGCGGGTGGTATTTAGGTCATATATATATCCTATACAAAGTTAAATCAACGACCCATCCAACCCCCATCAACAACTAAGGTTTCACCAGTGATATATTTTGAAGCATCGCTTGTAAGGAAAACAATTGGACCCATAAAATCATCAGGATTACCCCAACGTTTCATTGGGATTCTTGCATCTACCAATTCCCTACTTTCTTTACTCATTGAATCAGTCAATTTTGTTTGTATGTAACCGGGAGCAATTGAATTAACTCTAATTCCTCTTGAGGACCATTCATTTGAGACGGCTTGAGTGAATTGTTTCAATGCACCTTTAGAAATTGCGTAAGGAGTAGAACTCATACCCCCTTGGAAGGAAAGTAATGATGCCGTGAAGACGATTTTGCCCTGTGTGTTTGTAGCAAGCATTTTTGCGCCGATTTTCTTTGTAAGCTTCACAGGAATATGCAAATTAACTTTTAAAACATCATTGAATTTATCAGGGGGGAAATCTTCAAGTGGATAACGTTCAGTGATACCAGCGTTATTCACCAAGATATCCACTTTGCCGGTCTTGCTCAATCTATAAGCCTCAGCGGTTATCTTCTCAACCAGTTCATCTTCGTCATCTTTCAAAAAATCGATTTTGATTGAATCTATTTGGATGTTTGGATTGATTTTTTTAATTTCGTTGATGGCTTTATTTAAGTTCACATCTGATCGATAGGTTAAAATCAATTGGTCCAAATCGGCAGATGCTAAACCTTTAGCATAACCAAGACCAATACCATTGGTACCTCCAGTTAAGACAGCTACTTGACCCTTCAACGAGAATAAAGACATGGTTTACAGTTGTATACAAAAAACCCGAATGATCTTCTGATTATCAGGGGAATATGTTTAGTATTTATATGTACATACAGATACTGAGCATAAATTTGGGGGACTTGAACTTGCAGCAATTCAAACGTGGGGGAGAATTTTGAAAATGAACAGCCTAATTTATATACAAATTGATTTGTAACCTATTTCTCATACATCGATTTAGCGAGGTAAATGACCTCTCTTTATGTTATGCTGGATTAATTTGGGCAGAAGTGCAGAGAACCGCCTATTGTTTGATTCTACTTAAACTCGGATACCTATGTTTTGAAATGTTGGCTCGATAATTCTCACCATATCTGTTTTGCAGTCAAAACATGTACAAGACGTACATTTTCTACTTCATCACCCTAGTATCAGCCACCCTTGAACAGATATCACCATATATAGACCTCGATGAACCATCCTTAGAAAACATATCGTATTACTCAATCACCAAGCGCGAAGCAATAACACCGGGCCTTTTGGAGTCGTTATTTCATCATAACGCAAAAACAGTAATATACATCAAAGATTCAAATACAACAATTTTACCCACTGACGAAATTCTACTTTCCAGTGAGACACATAATTTGAAACTTTTGAAGTATTTGGAAATCCATCATGAAGCTATATTCTCCAATCGACTCATTCCTTTATCACCCTGTATGTCTTCACGGTCAATTAATGTGAATCCTCCGAGCTACGGGGTTTTACTTACCCATAGAACATCAATCATATCAAGGTTGAGTATAGGAGAAGGCGGAAACGTGGGGATCGGAGACTTAACCAATATGACAGCAATCGGGCTATCCCTTGGTTACAAGTCAACGTTGAAGTATTCAAAGGAGAGGTTGGTTGACACATTGGTGGGTTGCCATCTGACTAATAATTCAGCAGCTAGAATATATGGGTATTTGCCCATCCTTGAAACCGTGCCGAAAATTAGGCACATTTGGTATGATCGAAAAACTGTTTTCATTGGCCGCAATTGGATTGCTTCAAAGCCCAGAAAAGTATTGACTTCCGGGTTGGTTAGGACAATTTGCAAAGTAGGCACAAGAAGACAACTACAATGTGACCTGAAAACTGGCAAGTACGTAGATACATTTGGAAACGAAATCGCATGGTCAAATCAATACTAGAGTACCTTCTCATCAATAGCGTAAATATCAAGCCGCCTCTGGATGCTGGTGTTATGACACATTTGATACAATTGGATCACTCTCACTAACACGTCCTAAGGCCTAAACTTGACATCCAGAGTTGGTCAAGACGATTTGGAACAGTAGAATACAAGAGTATATAAGAAATGCAACACATGGTTTAGTGTATATTATATTCATTTACTTCTTTCTGAGCCAGTCAAAAATCTTTGAACTTCGCTTCAAGCTCTTTATAGATAAAGCGTCAGAAGTGTCCAGTCTCACTGATTTACTTCTTGAGTGTCCCCTCAATCTCGACGCTAGTGTTCTTCTTTCCATTGTTATGCTTGTTGATGACAAAAATGTCGAAATATCGGTGGCATTTGAACGCGTGCGAATAAGCTTACTTCCTTTGAATTCATTTTTGTTCGCAAATACCGACTGTGGTGCAGTCGCTACGATATCTGATGCACTTTTCTTTTTGAATACAGGAATTTGCGTTTGTTTTAAAATATTATTTTCAGCTGGTGATAATGGTCTTCGTGGTGATTTTGGAGAAACTGAGAGCAACTTTGGCGATTTAATCAGCGAAGTTGTTGTGGTTTTGCTTAAGCTATTTTCAATAATTGTTGAATCACTTTTGATAACGGTACTTTCATTACTTTCATTAGAGTGTATAAATGAACTTCTGGAGCTTTTTTGATTTTGTTTTGAGTTCATTGACGAACCCGATTCTTCATGTGTAACCACTATAGATGGTGCAGTTTCTTGTTTTGTTCCGTGTGAAGATACCAATGATGAATGATCTGTTGTCGATATCACTGCCGATGATAAATCCGAATTGACACTTATGGGACTGGATGAAGATGCTACAACGTTTTTTCTAGTTGTTGATTCTACAGTCAAGGTTGTTGCTGATGTAGACGGAGTTGATGCTTGTGGAAGTTCTAAAATAAAGTGAGTTTCTGGGGATTTCGAAGGAGATACAGGTGAACGAAACTCCTTTAGCGGAGGCGAAGAAACACGTTTCAGTTCTGTATATCTCATTGACGACATTTGTGATAACGATCTTTTCCCCTTTAATGACGGTAATGATGATGAATGATTAAGGTATTTAATACGAAATGCAAAAGGTGGTGGTGGAGGAGGCGGAGTCCCAGATCTTTCTAAACTTATATTTTCTGATGATCCTTTCATAGCGTTTGAAATTCGATAAGATTGATCATAAAATATTTGATATCTATTTGCTTTAGCTCCAGAGCGTTGCGTTGGAGTTGCAAAAAATGAATTAGACGATGAATTTGACAAAGTTTTTTCAATATTTCTACTTGTTTTCAAGCTGGAACTGGAGGAATTTGCGGATGTTGAATAAAATGTTGGTGGAGGTAATGCTTCAGATTCAGAAAGAAGTTCTTCCATTTCTGCCTCTTCTTCCATTTCATTTACATTAAAAGTAACATTCCTATCTTCACATTCTTCTTCAACAATTGCATCATCCTTTATAAAAGGTGAACCCAAAAAATCATCATAGAAAATATTTGCAGGAGCCAGCTCAGTTCTCTTGTGGGAGCGTGGAATTTGATCACTTTGTCGTATTGGAGGTGTACTGATACCATCTCCAATATGTAAATTTGCATTCAATATCTCATCCAAATCGATCAATGCTTCCGGGACATTATCATTGTTTATCACAGTTTCGTCTGTTAAAAAAAAGCGTGGTTTGCTATTTACCGCATGAGAAGTGCTTTTTCTATGTTGTAACCTTATTGGTGAATGTAAGGAATGATTATATTTCTTTGTTGATAAAGCAAATGGAGATGAGGACAGGGGTGGCGGTATTTCGGGAGTCTTTGAAGGGAATGAAAACCCTACATCAGTAGGATTATTTGAGAAATCTTCCCTATTATCGAAATGGAAATGTCTATCTAGGTCTTCTTCTTCTTCATCTTCTTCAGCTTTGTACGTATTTGCATACGATGTTGTTGACAGAGGTATGGGGACAGCCGATGCACTTGAAGGCGGCGAGTTGAATAATCCTAGACCTATCGAATCAAAATCGCCAGATATAGCTTGCGATCTTTTATGTCTATGAGTCTTTCTGCCGTTCGGTGTCGATATTGATAAATGTCTAGGATTAGGTAATGAAGACATAGTGTGCAAGCTATAGAAAGAATGCACTTCTCACCCTATACGATTATCGTGGATAGATATTATTATTATCGATGTTATTATTGTTGTTGATATTATTATTGTGGGTTTTGTTGATATAATTATTGACTGTTACTATTATTCTTTCCTCGACAGCCGGGCGGGTTGATGATGCTAAAAATATCCCAGATGAAAAAAAAAAAAAATAAAAAGAACGATTAACAAAATCAAACAACTAAATTCACTGCACACACAAAAACAGGCACAGTGAAAAGCTACAAGCGAATGACGATTGGATAAGACAAAGCTCTATGAAATGTAGGCCAAAAAGACCAGTTGGAATAAAAGGAAAAAAATAATTAAGCCACGATAAATGAAGCCAAGGCAAAACTTGAGTAGAAATATCTGGAGCGATTAAATGGCGATTTATGTCGTATTTATTTCTCTTGGTGTTTGATTTAAAACTTTAATTTAGTTTAGTTTAGTTTTGCCGTGATGTGTGAAAAAGTGAATGACTGAAGAAATGTGTATGCAAAATGTGCTAAACAAAAGCAAATACCCAACTCAACTTCAATTAGTGCAAATAATGTATCGTAGAAGTATTTGGACTCTGTTTTAGCCAAAAACTGAATACAAAATGATTTGAATATACCTAGAGCAATGAATCAAGCTTAGTATAAATCTGAAATCTCTCAAATAATATGACGCGTTGAAAGGGTGGGGTGGGATGGTGGGGAGGGAAAGACTAGCAAATTGACTAATTGACAAATTTCAAGAATTACACGAATTCTATTGTATTGTATATGTTAGTTATTTTTATCTTCAATTAGGGGATTCGACGAAATGAAATGTCACGGATGCAAATAACTAAGTCCGTAAGTACGTAAGTCCGTAAGGCAGCAAGTGAGCAAGTCAGCAAGTCAGCAAGTCAGTCACTTGGTCAATAAGCAAATGCAAATGTGTAGTCTGTGTTAGAATGTGTGTGATAAAAGTATTTTTTCAAACAGATACCCGCGATATGTTAAACCAAAAAAGATATGATAATGAAGAGAATGGTCGCTGTTATTTATCTAACTTCCACGGATATATAATTCAACTCTTCTTTAGATGCAAGAAACGGTGGCTGTAAAACTAAAGGAGCGGGCCAGACTGGATTCGACAGCACTATGTTTCTTTTTTCTGATTCGTGCAGAATAATGTATTAAAGATTAAATGAATGTAAAATAGTTGGCAATAATGGCAGGAGGGTCTTTGATGCAAACAGGTATAGTTTGATGGTTGGATAGATCGTTGAGTAGTTGACCTGTTGGTTTGTTGGTTGAACTGGTTTCAGTTATATATAATATAAATGAGCTGGCTTGGAATGGAAGATAGAGAAACGCAGTAGAATATATATAAATGGACTACATCGTATATGCAGTACACATATATAATTTAAGAAAATAAGAATAGAATAAAAAAAAAAAAAAAAATAAAAAAGTAATAAAGTGGAAAAACATTCCACGGTTGTCTTCTCTTCCTTACTTTTCTCCTCTTTTCTTCCTTTTCTCTTCTCATCTTCCTTTTCTCTTCTCATCTTCCTTTTCTCTTCTCATCTCTCATCACTGTTGACATGTTGTCTTGGTTCGTTCCTTCAGGTACATTGACTCAATGGCTTATAACGAATATACTTAAAAACACTCATTAAATCTAAACCCTTGATATTTTGTCCCAGTTATGTACCGTACGCGTGTATATGCAGACGCACTGCATAATTGCACCTGCATTCCCGTCTTATTCAATACTTCAAGTCTTCAGACCGATCGACTAATCGAGTAATCAGTCAGTCAACTATAAAGAACACTGATCAGCCTTCTGATGGTTGGTTTCTTGTTATACCAGATGGTTTATGATGGAAGATAGAAGATACCAATGATATAAACTTCGGGTAATAACGAAATTTGCACGCAAAATATCCTTTTCTTGGTAACTTGTAACTTAGAAAAAAATTGAAGCGGAGGAACGACCATCACTCTAAGTAACCTGCCCATTTGACTCGTTCAATCTGGGCTCTAAGGTGGTATAGTACACAAAGGAACAATGAAAATAATACTAATAATTAAAATGATCTTTAGCCGTCGATATTCTTTATATTTTCTAGTTGACATACTGGAAACTCCCTACAAGTGTTGTTTGCCATGGGGTGGCTATTGTTTCCATTGTGAGTTACCAGAACGATTCGCAGCTCTCATCCATACAGGCACTTCTTGGCCGCGTACATCGAGCAACATATTAGTTTCAGTTTCCACGGTCCGTTTCAACAGTCTGTGTGTACAGTACGTCAAAGGAGGTTTTCATCTATTGAGCTTTCCCTTGTCCTGCCTCGTTCAGTTTTCTTTTTATTTCTGTTTTATTGTTTCATTTGTTTCATTTTATTTTATTGCCTTTGGTTTTATTTTATTCTACTTGATTGTATCTGACTGCATTGGCTTGAGGATCGTATTGGCTTGGATTGAATTGTATTTTATCCCTTTTAGAACTATTTTTTCGGTTTTTTTTTATTGCAATTTATTATATGTCTGGGCTTCAATGTGGTTAAATTAATTAAGTTTAATTTATCTGTTTTAGGATAGAATCTGATGTAAGAGATGTACTGTTCCATTTTCGTTCACAATAGAGTTCAAAATTCGGATTGAAGTTCGATATGTTTCTATATACTTAGAAGCAGAACTCTAAACAATCTTTATTGTCTTCCCTTTGTCAATTATTCATACGTGTAGTGCATTTTTTTTCTTCTGAAAAACATCTGATGGTGGGAAAGGGGGGAATTTTAGTTGAAGTTATAGTCCAGTTTTGATGATCATGATGCTACACGCCTTCGTCTTTGTCCCACCTGAAAACTGTGTATTCTCCACCATTAGACCAGGGCTCTCAATGCATCAGATGTAGACAAGTATAATACAAGAGCAGAACAATCAGCCACAAAGTTGCAATAGCAATCTCAAAGAGACGAAAACTACTAAGATATCGATTGCGTACCAATGCTTTTCTACACATTTACTACATGATGTTCTTACACAAAGTCTGATAAATTTTCTTATCATTTATTTACTTTCTATGCTTTTTTGCTATTCTTCTTAATGCCCTCTGTTCATTCTTCAAAACACCATCAACCATCTTATACTTACCTTTAACTCCCTTAGGTCTTCCACTAAGACCCTTGTTAGCTCCTCTTGCGACAACAACTGACACTTTAGGTTTTTGCTTTTGCTTTTTAGTCAATTTTTTCATCAATTTTTGAATTTCTTCAGCCTTGTCCCTTTCGGATTTTGCTGAATCTTCATTAATGAGATCAGATTTCTTTTTCAACTTCTCGAGTCTCTTGAGTGCTCTCATTTTCTTTCTGCCCTGTGCTTCAAGAACTTTCTTAATCGGTCTTGCATTCAATTGCTTTTCTTTTTCCCTGATAGCAGCTGCAGCTTCTTTTGTGATCGGCTTTATAAGTTTAGAATGTTTCTTCTCGTCATCCAAAAACCATTCAGGTAAATTATCCTTATCTCTGAAGGAATATCTATTTATACCTTCATCAATTAAGTCATATTTATTCTTTTGTCCAAGCGCGACTTGGTGCGCTAATGTCATTGCTTCAACAGTGGCCAAGTCAACTTTTTGCTGTTGTGTTACTGCTTTTACCGCCCCGTTCTCATTATTATCTTCATCTGAATAGTATTCCGAATCAGATTTGTCATTCGGCACAATCTCAAAGTCGGATTCAAGTTCGGAATCTGTGTCGGCAGAAGAAATCTCTCCTTTCTTTGCTAGTAATGGCAGTTGTTGCAGTGATAGTTTTTTTTCCTTTGTGACTTCTTCCAATAACATATCATCTCCCAATTCATTAAAGATGGAATCTGATGCAAAAAATGCTCTTGCGTTCTTGGATAATCCATCCTGTTTCCTGTCAGCAATGAGCCTGTTAATGTGTTCGTCGTCATCAGAATCAGATTCACTTTCCATCTCATAATCTTTTTCTTCATTTGCACTGTCATCATCATCCTCCCCACTATTTATCCCTTCCCATGCATCCTCATCGACATCGCCTCTGGCCTTTTTAGCTCGATAATTAGCATTACTCTCAGCTCGTCTATCTTGATATTGGTTATACATGTCATCCAATTGAGCTTCCAATTCATCCAATTCATCGGCACTTTCAACATCTTTATTCTCGTCGATATGTATTTCATTATCTTTTGCCACTTCTTCATCATTGAAAATCATTTTCTTTTTACCTTTTGCGATTTTATCCAATTGCCCTGTTTTTTCAGCCGTTTTCAAATTAAACAATGAATCAGAACCAATTTGTGCTGCTTCTATACCGATATTCATATCGGTTAACATGTTCATTTGATTACGCACAATTTCCTTTTGTTTCAATTCATTAGCTGTCTTTTTAGCCCTCTTCTGTTTCTGTTTTTGTTTCTCTAAAAGCTGCAGCAATTCTTGATCAATCTTCTGCTCTTCTGTCAATGGCTCGATTTCAATCTCCTGCTTTTCTTCATTCTCATCCTTATCAATTCCTAATATATCCCTCGCATTTTTTCTGAATTTTAGTATTAGTTTAAACTCCTTCCTGCCCAAAACTTTCAAATCCTTGAAACATTCAAGTAATTCGGGAGAATAATCTTTCAACTTCGTGAGTATTCTCCACTCATGGTCATCTGTAGGTATAACGAATTTATTTAATGACCCCAATTGATTTATGGGATCATCTTGCTTAATGAAATCCATAATACTCATACTGTGGAATAACGTATAATCACCTTCCTCGTACCCCTGTCTTTGTCTTTGCTTCTTTTCAGGCTTGAATATTTTTTGCTCATTATTCACCTTTTCATTATTTAACTCTTCAAATACTTCTCGTGGGTCTAATAATCGAGGATCTAATTTCTTCGGCGCCTTGAAACCTTTACACACAACAAAAATCTCTGCTGACACATTACGCGATGCAGGCGGTTTGGTGGCCTCTACCTTCTCGAACAACTGCTGGAAAACCCACATCAAGTTATTATAATCTCTCGACCTAAAAATTTTGGTCACAAACGTACCCCCCGCAGTCAAATTCTCCACCGCCAATTTCAACGCCTGTAGCGTCAACTGTGATTGCGTGAATGCATCTTGAACCCACCCAAGACCAACATTAGGCGCACCATCATGCAACACCGTGTCAGCTTTCCATGTCTTCATGTGCCCTCTCAATCTCGATCGACAATCCTCGGTGGTGATATCGCTCTGGAACGTAATCACGTTGGGTAATGGCTTGATGGGCACAATGTCCACCCCGATGATCAAAGAGTTCACGGGACATAGCTGCGACGCCACCTGGCACCACGACCCTGGTGCAGCACACAAGTCAATGACAACTTTTGATTTCTCAAGAAAATGACCGAACTTTTCGTTGATTTGAATGATCTTGAAAGAGGAACGCGCGCGGTACCCTTTCTCCTTGGCTAGGTAATAGTACCTGTCTAAACGACCTTTGCTGTTTTTCTTCTGTGTTTTACCCATAATTTGGTTAATTGGAGTTGTGTAATAGATGGTTCAGTTTACAGAGTTTTTTTTATGCATTACTTGAGAGATGAGATTAACAATGCGAGAGAAAAAAAAAATATAAAAAAAAAATTTGCTTATTATGTGTACCTGCACACTATAATTCCCATTCTTTCATTTCTTCAAGATCATTATCATCAATTAATCCAACGTCAGTGAGGTTGATGTTATTTTCGTTACATAAAATGCATTCCTTGGTCAACATATCATCTAGCTCGCTTTTATTCACTGCCGAAGGATCTCTTTTGAAATTAGCATAAATCTTCTTGAATTTATAGTTACTTTTCAGTTTGAAATACTGTCGAATTAGACATTCTTTATGATGTCCATGATGACAATTCGGAAAGTAAATGAAATTCTTATTAATCAATAGCCTTTCACATATTTGACATGGTTCTCCCGGTTCAACAATTGCAAAGAGTTTGGCCTTCTCGGTTATCTTGGTTGACTCTCGTAATTGCTGTTTTAATTTTGATGATATTTCTAACGATTCTTTCATTTCTAGCGATAATTGGTTGATTTTGTTATTGTACTCATTCAATGATTTAACTACTTCATCTTTGAAGTTATTGATCATAATGGTCTCTGGGAATAATGGTAACAAATCTTTCAATCCAAGAATTGAGTTATTTAAAATATAGCTTAATGTTTTATTCAACTTTTCAACTGGCTCAGAAATGTCATCTAGTTCAGGAATACCAACCACTTTCCGTTTACATACACAATCAATCAAATGCTTGGCTAATGTTAACCAAAGTTTCTTTCTGGTACTGTAGCTTTCTTTTTGCAATTTAATGTCTTCGTCTTCTTTTACGTCTTTACCTTCCTCTTCTCTTACAAGCTCCTCATACTTTGTCAAAACCATTTCTCCTAAATTTGTTAAATCATTTTTCAATGCTAAATCCAATGCTTGATCGAATAATCCCATTTCCTGATATATTAAGATGGCAGGTTGATATCTTTTGTGAGATATACACAATCTAAGTATAAAACTAGAATCATATGAGTTTTCATTATTAATGAATTTTATGATTTGTTTATTGGTATTTTCATGATGAGTGATAAGTAAAGACAAATAGTAATTGTTCAATTGTTTGCTCTTAAAACCTTTATCATGAATCTTCTGCAAGAATTTAATGGCGGAGTTATCAGACACACCAACATTCTTATTCTTATCACAGTATAAAAGAATAGATGGCAATAATCTATCATAATCTAGATCATCAAATCGTAAAAACGTGTCAATAACTTTGGGGTAATTAAGTAATAAGATAGCGGAGTATTCATAAATTGGAGCCAATTTTTTCTTCGTATACAATTTTATCAAAGTCTTTATTGCATTTGACCAATCTTTTACATCCGTATAGTATTTTAATATGAATTCATAATCTTCAATTAATTCGGCATAGAAAACCACTTTTGAACTATCCACGTTATTCATTATTTCGTAAATTGTGGCAGAATCAAAATGCTTGAAATTATCTTTGACAAACTCATAAAATTTATCGTCGACCATATTACCCAATCTTAGCATCAATTCAACTATCCAGGTAGACAAGACAATTGCCCTAACTTTGTTTTTCTTATTCATTGAATACTTGACTAACAAATACTCGATAAGCAACCTCTCATTAACAACCTTGAGCATTGTTTCCGAACGGTTCAAGAGCATGAGACATACTTTCTCGAATGGCTCAGTCAGCCTAGCCAAAATTCTTATACCTTTTAGTTGCAAGTTTATCAATTCACTATCTAGAGTGTCAACTCCAAAACCGCCTCTTTGTAAACAATCATATCCTTTCTTAATAAGCACTAAATCTCTCTTGAAAAAATTCACATCATTATCTTCAAGACAGTTTAACGCATCCGCATATCTACCCAATTTATAGTAATCGTACCATACCAGTGCTGATTCGTTTTCAATAATGAGTTCGTAAATCGAATCATTTGTATATATCCAATATGTTTTAGAGACATAATCCGCCGTAATTCCTCGTATTTTTCCGTTTACATGAAGCACTTTGGAATCTTTCATGTTTAGCTTATTGTATATGAATATATTTTCGTTAACACCAATTATGTGATGAGGCGTAAGTACAATGTTTTTTAATTCATCACTGAAGGTGTCAATCAGGGATAATTGAACTTGCTCGTCATTAGTGAAGACTTCATTAGATATGAATAAGTACTCCTGTCCATTTGTTGTAAATAAATAGTTTTCTTGATTTTTCATTGATCGAATAACTGGTGAGGTCTTGAATACATTGAGAAGTTCGTTATATGACGTGTCAAAGCAGTCCCAAGTATATAATGTGGCATTACTAACAATATTTATCTGTGAATTATTGTTAGAAAAGGTTAAACCTTGTACGGGATAATCTAATTTATAAACTTGTTTGAAATATTTGTCATCTCGTTTTTTATCTTCATGAGCCTTAAGTAATGATAGATATATTGCACCATCGGAGGATCCTATTAAAAAGGTGGCATCTGTACCAAATGCAATCTGGGTGATTTGTATCCCCCTAAATTTCGGCAATAATTTGAAAGTTTTGTAAGTTTTGTAAAGATAAAAATATTGGATATCCGATTGTACAATTAAATGTTCACCAGTATGATTTAACCATGCATTTGTAACTTTCCCGGAAGGCAATTGGCATTTCTTAACCTGTGATGGATTGTCTAGATCAATCTTATAAACCAAGGTATCCAATAGTAGATACATTAAATTATTCGACACCAATAGTTTGCTTAATTTATGCGATAGATTGAATTGCAATTGAACTGGCTCTAGTTCAAATGTAGGTTGTTGTAAATCATCACATACTGAGGCTTGCTGTTCATCTAATGAGTGCGCAGTATATGTAGAATTTACTGATCCATTGATGGATGATGCCGTTACATCTTTCTTTCTCCCATTGGAGTTCATTGCATAACGATTTTGAAACTCTAGATTCTATGATTGATGTCACTCGTAACGACGATGGTGACAAATTTACTTCGCACTGTCAATAAAAGGCAAAACAAAAGTGTTGCCAAGATTATCGGAAGAATCAATAAACTATACAGAGTAAGATTTATACACAAATTAACCAAAGAATACAAGGTTAAATAGAATTGAAATTGCTGCCGTTAGATAGTCAATGAGCAAAGGAGGACCAAGTAATGAAAATCACTATCAATGACATTCTCAATCTGATTAGTGTCACAGTATAATGAAAATCCTCCTTGATAACTTTGTGAAAATCAAAAGAACATCTTCACTTCTTTAAGTGTATTACCTTGGTTATCAAGTACACCAATGGCTAATTGCTTTGAATTTTAATGTCGTTGATTATTTTACTTTCTTGTGTGATTTTCATAGCTCATATGACTCTTACCTCCTTCTGCCTGTGAGTCCACTGTTTCTACAGTCTCATCCTGAATCACAGCAATTGTCCATTTAATAAATGCTGCAGGAATCTGATGAATAGGAGGCAATGGGCATTGATTAAATCGGTTGCTCATTTAATTACCCAGCCACTCTTCGAGACAGTGACTAGTTTCAAATCTCACTCTATTTTTTCTGCCTCTATATTTCGTTCACACTTCCGTCCAAAAATAATCCCAAAACTGACGTTTGTTACCTGATTTCTGAAACTTTGTCTCCAGATATTCTACTACGATACTAGCAAACAATCTCTATCAATGAACGTTTTAAAATTACAGAAGAAGTTCCCAATATTGGACCAATCCGATTTGTTCAATATAATTGAAGATTTCAGAGCAATTGATTTAGATGATAAAGGATGGGTTGAAAAGAAGGATGTTATCAACTCAATTTCAAAAAAGGGTGAATATACATACGACCAAGCAAGAGAAACATTGAAACATGTGGACGTGGATGCCTCTGGTCACGTTGAATTGGATGATTATGTCGAATTGGTTGCTAAGTTAAAAGAATCAAGTTCTTCAACCCCACCTCCCGAGAGTCCAGGTGCTCCGTCAGTTGTTTCGCCCAGCCGAATTAAAAAACCGGCTCCTCCTATCCCAACAGCAAATAGCAAAAATAAAACGTATATTGAAGGTAAAACTTCGGGTACCACTCATACAATTAACGATGAAGAAAGAACTGAATTCACGAGACATATAAATTCGGTATTGGCTGGCGATTCAGAAATCGGCGATAGGTTGCCTTTTGATACGGAAACTTTCCAAATTTTTGATGAATGTAGGGATGGTTTAGTCTTGTCAAAATTGATCAATGATTCAGTACCTGATACAATTGACACAAGAGTTTTGAACTTGCCGAAGGGTAAAAAGACATTAAATAACTTTCAAATGTCTGAAAATGCCAATGTCGTTATTAACTCGGCTAAAGCCATTGGGTGTGTCGTTGTTAATGTTCATTCAGAAGATATCATTGATGGTAAAGAGCATTTGATATTGGGTTTAATTTGGCAAATTATTAGGAGAGGGTTATTATCCAAAGTTGACATCAAATACCACCCTGAATTGTACCGTTTATTGGAAGATGATGAAACTTTAGAACAATTCTTAAGATTACCCCCGGAACAAATTTTATTGCGTTGGTTCAATTATCATTTGAAAAATGCTGGTTCTCAAAAAAGAGTTACTAACTTTTCCAAAGATGTAAGTGACGGTGAAAACTATACAGTATTATTACATCAATTGCAACCAGATTATTGTGATTTATCACCATTAAAGACGTCAGATTTATTAACTAGAGCTGAACAAGTTTTGAGTAATGCTGATAAAATTGGCTGCAGAAAGTATTTAACACCAAAATCATTAGTTGCTGGTAATCCAAAATTAAACTTGGCATTTGTTGCTCATTTATTCAATACGCATCCGGGATTACAACCAATTGAAGAACACGAAAATATTGAAATTGAAGAATTTGATGCTGAAGGTGAAAGAGAAGCAAGAGTCTTCACGTTGTGGTTGAATTCATTAGATGTTGATCCTCCTGTCGTATCACTTTTTGAAGATTTGAAGGATGGTTTGGTACTATTACAAGCATACGATAAAGTAATGCCGGGCTCAGTTTCGTTTAAACATATCAACAAAAAACCAGCCAGTGGAGAATTATCCCGTTTTAAAGCTTTGGAAAATACAAATTATGGTGTTGAAATCGGTAAAGCTAACGGATTTTCATTAGTTGGTATTGAAGGTTCAGATATCGTTGATGGTAACAAATTGTTGACTTTGGGATTGGTATGGCAATTAATGAGACGTAATATAATCAATACATTATCAGAATTAGGTAAAGGAGGGCAGAATCTTTCCGATGCTGACATTCTAAAATGGGCTAACTCACAAGTTAAAAAAGGTGGCAAATCTTCTATAATCAGGTCCTTCAATGACGCTTCCTTGTCCAACGGTGTCTTCCTTTTGGATGTTTTAAATGGTTTGAAACCAGGATATGTCGATTATGATCTTGTGTATCAAGGAAGCAATTTGAAGGAAGAAGAAAAATATGCAAATGCCAAACTAGCCATCTCAATAGCAAGAAAATTAGGAGCATTGATTTGGTTAGTGCCTGAAGATATTAATGAAGTGAGAAGTAGATTAATCTTGTCATTTGTCGGCAGTTTAATGGCAGTTTCTGAGAGTAAGTAGTGGTTTTAAATCAATCTGTAGTACTAGTAGTAGTAGTAGTAGTATATTTTTGTTTTATTATTGTATGAATAAAATTTTCTGTTCACCTTGGTACCGCATTCAACCAATAAAAATAATCTAATAAACAATCTACGTATTATCACCAGAAGCATCTAAATATTCAACTAAATCATCATGTCAAATATATTACCATTTACGGAAGCCAATACCAAGAGAGTCTCATCATTATTTAGACAAGCTTTGAGAACAGCGTATGATCATTCAATGAAATTCGATGTTTATAGACAGACAACAATAAAGATCAGATCACAATTTGAAGCTAATAGACATATTAATAACCCAGAAGAATTGGAACAAGCTATCGCAAGAACAAAGGCTAAATTAGCTGAATGGAAACATCCCGATCCTTATATTCCTCCATGTAGACCAGGTGGTACTAAGTATCAAAGAAATATTCCCGTTCCTAGGGAACCACTTGTCCCCGGGGATTGGTGAAAATAATTTAATACAAGGTCTGTATACATACATATATATATATTTAGTAAATCAATGTATCTCCATTCTCGTCATCCGTGGCTCCTTTCCATTGTCTTAATAACATTTGCGTAGAGATTGTTGCTGTAGCAGCACCAATTTGACCAACCATCAGAAAATATTTTAGGAGGAGTTGACGTTGGTCTTCCCTTGTAGCATTCAAACCAGTTACTAGAAGAGGCCACTGGATCATTAGTAATAAGAATGGCGAGGCATGCTGCGAAACATCGGCAAAGTAGTGTAAATAATGGACGAACAGTATGGTTCTATCAACAAGATGGGTGAGGTTGGGGTTGGTTTTGTCAATACTGAAAAATTTACTGAGTATCATCACAAGAGATGATAAGACATATGACTGATGTGATATATCTTGCCAACTAAGCCAATAACTTTGAGTTCCTATTCTAATTTCTTCAATTGGTAGTCCTGGTGTATATTTTGTCAATTCAGGTTCTGGTATTATTCCTCTAGCATCAATGAATGTAATTTCTGATTGACGATAAAACTCTGACAAAACATTGAGGTGTTGCATTGGGTCAATAGATCCATCTTTCAATCTCTGTTTGTTCAATAATTTGAGTAAATCTCGGAAACTGGAAATACAAGTATTATGATACCCCATTAATACGTTGAAGCCTTGATCTGTAATCAATCCCATTTCTCGTAGCATGCTAATTTCGTATTCTGTTCCTGGTGCTAACAATTTATCAATTTCATTGTCATTTTGTAAAGTGCCTCCTAGATTCGTACTCAAACCAGCCAAGATTTCAATTGACAAGAACCAAGTTTTGCAAAATACAAGTCCCTTTGAAATTTTCATATCTTGCTTAACAAGTTTGAGTAGTAAATCTTTTGCTCCGGTTAAATGAGGTCTCCATTGTTGAGTACTTGTAGCTGATGCGGCCGTTAGCAAAAGCAAAGTTAATAAAACTGCTTCGATATCTGCATTTAGATTTGTATTATTCTTGGCAGGTTCTAGAAGCTTTAAGCATTTTGATAAGTAAGCACCGTAGGCTTTTTCATCTTCTGGTTGCTTGTATTTGATATAACTGGTTTTAGCTCCTTCTGCTAGTACCGCAGCTAAAAGGAAAGGCTCAGTACTTGCGGCTTTCAATACGATATCTCTCGCTGGGTTTGAAATTGTCTTTGTGGCCGAATGATAAGCATCGAATGGTTCAACGATATTTGCAAAATTATTATAGAACTGTTCCAAGTATAATACTTCGTGCTTTCTTTTCAATTTTATATAATCTATCGGCACGTTTCTGGTAAATTCATCTAAAACAGGTTCGTTCAAAAAATCAAATTGGAAATCTTCTTGGAAAGGAATATTCGAATATTCCATAATTTCATTAACCAAGTTGTTCAAATCAGTAGTCAAAACATTCAAATCAGATCCACTTAAAAAATCAAAATTATCTTCTCTGCTATCGTTGATAAGATTTTCAATGTTTAACAAAGACCTTTTAGTTGGTGGCAGATCATTTGTTTGTATTCTTTTTGGAATATCATATTGAACAGGTAAGAAGTGGGTTGTTTTCCCCAAGTTTTCTACTTCCTCTCTAATTAGTCTTCTCGATATTCGTAAAACCTTTTCACCTGCTAATGGGTAAGAACATGATTTACCTAATCGAACGCAAGTTGAACAGCTCGGTTTCTCTTCGGGACATTTTATTTTACGACGTTTACATTCACGACATCCTTGTCGACTGTATGGTCTCCTCGGTTGCTTCAGCATTAGGTGGTGATACAACAGTTGTATTGAATCAATAAATGAACGGGGAAAGCTTACAAAGAGCACTTATGTGTGCATGTGCGTATGTATGTATGGATATATGTATAGTGGTAATATAAGTTATTTACGATATCTACAACCCATCGAAAAGGCACACCGAACAAAAAACGTGATACAACACTGATATAGTAATTTTACCTTGATCTCCAATTACCAATTCCCAATCATCCATCGATACATAATGACAATACTGATAGAATATGTGGTACAAATGATACAACTAAGTATATATGTACTTGTAAATCAATTGAGAAAAATTCTTACCCTACCCGCCAAGGAGTTTCCTGGAATTGAAAGTGGAATACAAAGGAGACTACTAATAGAAGAATCAAAAGAAATAATGGCTCCAAATATGATACCAGCTATCACAACGAGTAATTTTTCAACCGATGTCTTAATATATGCCATTGTTGCGATCATGTTTGTTGTGGGGACAATTTCAATGGTTTCTCCCACAACGCAAAAGCTTCCGAAAGAAATCACCATTGAAACCGGCGAGAGTGTCCCCAATGGAGACACTGGCTCAACCTTAGTAGCACTGGAAGAAACATTTATTATAGATATCGAAGAGTATTGTAAAGATATTGTTACTCCTCGGGAACAACTGTTCAGGCCGTATATTGAAAGAAGTTTATCCACCACAAGTTCAAATTATTCCCTAACAACTGTTGAATCTACCAATGGATTTCGAGTTACGTACAGAGGTGACACGCCAGCTTTGCATTTGATCAATTTGAGTCGAGCTGCCTCATACATAAAGGAAAACTTGTCAACAACAAATGGTACAAGACCAATTTCCACCGAAGAGTTAGTAAATGTAAGTGGTTCTATTATACAAGCAAACTCGTCATCTGAATCATTACGAAATTTATCAGACCATGATGATTTTAGATTACGGAAACCCATTCATACTGAGTATTGAACTCATTGTCTTTGGTTGTGGGTTACATGTGGTTTTTTTTGTGCAGGACAATAATTTTTTTTTTGTATACTGGTTTGTTGGTTTTTGCGATGAGATGGAGATAGAACTGGATAAACTACTCTTCTCATTAATAAGATTAAGCAATGCCTAGATCAAGACGTTCAAAGCTTGTAACATTAGCTCAAACTGATAAAAAGGGTAAAGAAAATAAAACACGTATATTTGATGATGTAAGATCAGCATTGGATCAATATCAGTATGTATGGGTGTTGCAATTAGATGACATTAGAACACCAGTATTACAAGACATTAGATCAGATTGGGCAGAATCAAAATTAATATTAGGTAAAAGAAAAGTATTACAAAAAGCATTAGGCGAAACAGTCGAAGAAGAATACAAAGATAATTTACACAAGTTATCACAATTAATGGATGGATTACCAGGATTATTATTTACTAATGAAGAACCCGAAACTGTGGAATCATATTTCAAAGCTTATACAAAGCAAGATTATTCCAGAGCTAAATCTAAAGCTCCAATAGATTTCATCATACCTGAAGGCGTTGTATATTCAAGAGGTGGACAAATTCCTATTGAAGAAGATGTACCAATGTCACATTCCTTGGAAGAAACTTTAAGAAATAAATTAAAGGTTCCAACAAAGATTAAAGCTGGTAAGATTACGATAGAAGAACCCTATGTCGTTTGTAAAAAGGGTGATACGTTAGATGTCAGACAAGCATTATTATTGAAACAATTTGGTGTTGCTGCTTCAGAGTTTAAGGTTCCAATGATTGCATATTACGATTCAAAAACAAGTGAAGTAAATAAAATCTAAGTCACGTATATTATCAATGGAAAGAATAATTAGTCGATAGATGAAATCACCAATCATCTTCTTGATACTCTTCCTCGTCTGGAATTCTAATTTGTACAAAGAATAAATAAGCTTGACCTTGACCTACATTTCTTAATGAATACTCATTTCCCAGGGGTATTTGTAGTTTGCAACCCTTTGTCACGAGAAAAGTTTCATCATTTAACGTAACTTGTATCAATCCTTGAACTACATTGAACATATAAGTACTAGCAGCTACAGTTACTGGTGGTTTAAACCCATCCGCTGGTAATTCCAACATTCCAGCAGCACAAGTATCTTTATCGTCATCGAATAATGTTGCTACCCTGAAATTTTGATCTGGATCTTCCTGCGGTGGCTCTTTATAATCTCCCCCCAAATGATTGTATGCCACTTTTCTCTTTGTGACTTTACCGTTATCATTTACATTCACTTCCAAGACAGTATCCTTATACCATTCCGACCCTGGTAAATCGGGATCAGACTCATAATCGTAATCTTTCAATGGCAGAGGGGGGCTCTTTTTCTTTGTTCTTTTGTTAGCTGTAGTCCGAGGCTGAAGCGTAGTGGTATCTGGAATATGTACAACTTCTTTAATCAGCTGTAATGGCACATTATGAATATCACGAGCTAATGTTGTGTCGGGGTCTTCATCGTACAATTCGTTTGCCTTCGAGTATATTATTCGTTCGTTTCTCCAAAAAGCCAATGGCTTTATTCTTGTTCTTTTGGATCGTCTTAATCCGTCTGGCGGCGGGGATGGTAAGGGAGATTCTTTAATTATTTTACTTTTTATTCTCTCCCGTACTGGCTTCTTGCTTCTTGGTGGCGGTGATGGTAGTTCCGATTCCTCTGATTCTGGTGAGTACTCAGTGACTTCTTCATCCAAGAAAAGAGATGTGTCTGTGTCATCCGTCGGTATTCGTTGTCGTTTTGATTTTCCGGATACCATATTTTTCGTGAATTTTGATGCTTTGGGTAGGGGTTTCACAGATTCCACTTCTCGTTGTTTTAGTCGTTTCAAAGATTCCACTTCCCTTTGTTCTTGTTCTTCTTCTGATCTCTCCTCATCAACGTCAAACTGGTTATAATCAAAGTCTTGTTCAGGCAAAGGTGATCTTAGTGGGGATTGTTTATTCGTTGCGGGTGATTTGCTGGATACTGGTATAGGTGATAAATTAAAAGCGTCGCTTTCATCAAAATTAATCTTC
Source organism: Nematodospora anomalae (assembly GCA_030572795.1). NCBI lineage: Eukaryota > Fungi > Ascomycota > Pichiomycetes > Serinales > Debaryomycetaceae > Nematodospora > Nematodospora anomalae. Next base: position 71,186 of record JAJMBC010000034.1, read on the forward strand.
CTGGCTACGTTGTTGAATGGTGATATCACTTCATAATTGCTAGGTGCTTGTTGTGCTTCTTGTTGTGGGCGTTGCTTTTTTGTTATAGCTGCATCTTCCTCAAAAAACTCATCAATGTCTTCCATATCGTATTCATCTCTTTTCAAATCTTGTCTGGCCCTGATCCCAGTCTTTCTAGACTGTATCCCGAGGTTCAATAGATCCATAATTAGCTTTTATACTTTATGTGGTTATAAGAATAGTAGGTGGTTGGTGTTAAGAGGTTGTTGTTTTTAGTTTATTAAAAAAAAAAGCGGAATGACCTAAAATATAAAATCTGTGACACACACAAAAACCTACACTAAAAACACGACACTAAACAATGATGTGCAACGCGAAATAGTCTGTGTTAGCCTGCCTTTGACGACGTGCTTACATATCCTCTTTATCATCATCATAAAGTATCTCATAGGCAACAACAAGCCCATCGTTGTAATTTATGTATACGATGAACCTTGGAGTAACGATAGTTCTTTTTCTAATACAGATCCCAGTTATTGTTCTGTAACCATGATATCCTAAAGCTAACGACAATGCATTGGGAAAAATATGCTCTTGTCTCATACCATAAATTCCTCGATGTTCACATAATCTCATGATAGTAACTAACCCTTGTTGGGACACGGCGATGAAACACAGCAAGTCCGGTATTATTGCCGCGATTGACATACGGTTGGAGAACTTGCTTTCTTCATTATATGGAATGGGTAAATCAAATACTTTTTTGGTGGCACAATTGCAATAAAATGAAGGGAACCTAAACATTCCCAATTTTTTGGCGGTAGTGACTAGCAAAAACTTGTCCTTTGAGCCATTTATTAACTCTTTATGAATTCTTCTATATTCATCATCGATACTTGTAAGTTTGGTATTTTCGGGCGTAGCGGTGGTCGTGGTGGTAGTGGTTTTATCGCCCAAACTAATCGTTTTGCTTTCAAAATATTGCCAATTTGCAGCAATGCCCAAATGACTAGTTATCATTGGATCATATTGACCATTCAACAATTTCGATTCGAGTAAAATACGCTCGATTTCTTGTTGTTCATGTATTTTATTGTCGCCAAAAACCGAACATAATGAACTAACGGGAAGAAACCATTCTGCTTCAAGTGGTTTGATTGTCCAGCAGTCTTCACTTAATACACACCTAGATACTACCAAAGGGTCTTTAAAAATAACACGCTTAAATCTCTTCAGTCTGATGATTAGTAGATTTGGATCATTTGGATCTACGCCGTTTCTATTTTCAAGTTGTTCCATGGTTGAGTCGATGTAGTACAACGATTCGTTTTTGAAATATTCGTATTCGTCTTGATCCAAAGGACCTTGGTTCAACGAAAACACAAATTTGAAGATAATTAGTTCTCCGGATATAGACGCACAGGAAACATAAATGATATGACTGCTATCATTCACTTTACATTCCACAATTGATACATCTGGAATATTGTGTAAAATTTGATGGGATTTTATGTGGTAAAATCTTTTATCAACGGGATGATAATATAGTAAAACCACGCTTTGAGAATTATCAGACGCGACAATGATGTTATGCAGAGTATTTCCATCTTGATATTGTTTAAAATCCAATCCCCATAATGAGGCCTCGAGCTTGACCTTGAAATCTGGCTTCACCTGTAAACCAGCAAACCTATTATCATCCTGGTATTGGTTTGGGCATTTCACAATTTTAAACTTGTTAATGAATTTGCTTATTGTTTCCGTGTACCAAATAAGTAGTGTTCCGTCATCTGAACAAATGCACAAGACCTGCTTGCTATTCAAGATGCCGGATTTGATGTAGTTAATGGTATGTGGAAAGTACGGCCACGTAGAAATTAACCGATCAGTGCTGGAAGTATATGAAGGTCTTGTATCGAATCTCAAGACTGCTTTGTTAGTGGGAAGATTGGCGATACCGTCAAATTCATAAAATACCAACTCCGAATTCACTCCAATCACGAGGTACTCCACTTCTTCGTTCGATATGATTTCTGATAAGTTATTCTTGTATTTTCGTAAATCTTCAGCCCCAAATAATTTCTTTATTCCTAAATGATTTAATTTTAATGAGTTTGCAAATCTGGCACCTGGCGGTGTATGAACTAATTTAAAAGGATCAGAATTATCCATGATGCTATATCCCAGGTCGGGCAAATGGCCATGCGGTTGTCCAAAAGCATACCTTGAATGTTCGTTATCATTATAATCATTATTGCTATCGTCGTTGCCTGTTTCATGAAGTGGTTTCCTAGCCGTACCGGGGATATATTCAAATGATTTATCAACCTCGACGACACTTTCCCCATTTCTACCCCCAAAACTATCTCGTCTCGTACTGTAGAACACGTCTGAGTCTAAGCTCTCATCATTCCTCGCACTCCTGAAAAAATCATCTTCTTCTTCGTCCCAAATGGCCTCATCTGATTCAGAATTTTGATTATATATAATAGACATTATTCTTAACGGCTCGCTGTCGTCGACGTCGTCGACGTCCAACGTCTCTCGAGCATTTTCGGACACTCTTTCAGTTTCGTTCCTTAGGATCACTCGGAGCAAATTCTCCCTGTCTGAGCCTGAATCTTCACTGTTTTGTACTTCGTTTTCGTTCCGTATGTTACTTATTAGCGTATTGATTCTTATGTTTCCATCGCTCGTTGCTCGACTGCGTATTGTGTTCGACGACGGATCAATCCGATGGCGTCTGGGAACGCGCTGTATTCCTCTGCTCGTTAGGAATTGCTGGTATCGTTCCATAGTGGAGGGGAAGGAAAATAAGAGAACGGGAGGTGAATTAATTTTTTTTTGTTCTAGATAAGAAACATACATCAAGAATGATTATGGACAGTGGATTTACCATTGACTGCCGTACGAAACACAAAAAGAGTAGGATATAATCATTGGGATATCCTAGACATGACTCAATTGTTAAAACAGTCTAGCATGTTAGTATTTCGAAGTCTTACGTTCGAAACGCCACAGTTGATCTGGTGAACATGAAAACTAATTAAAACACTTCTAAATCTTTTATTTTTTTTCCATTTTTTGCTTGTGTATTTCATCTGTTTCCTTGAACAAAATGGGCGAAGACAAGCATCACGCAGACTACGCCAATGTCGGTGGTCTATCGAAGGAGGAGACACTACAGCACGTTTTAGACTCATATAAAGCATTAAAAATTGATAATTGGGTAGCTAACTTGTCCAATTGTTCATCACTCTTATGGCATGCCTACCACTCGTTAAGTATCCCCGTGAATTGGGCCGGGTTTTATATCAAGCTCAATGAGAATGAATTAATTCTTGGTCCATTCCAAGGAAAAGTGGCTTGTCAGATTATTAAATTTGGCAATGGGGTTTGCGGAACGGCAGCAAGTACTAAGGAAACGCAGTTAGTTCCCGACGTTAATGATTTCTCTGGTCATATTGCTTGTGATGGTGAGACGCAAAGTGAAATCGTTGTGCCTATAATACAGAATGGTGAAACAGTGGGTGTGATAGATTTGGATTGTTTAAGATTAAACGGTTTTGATGAGATTGATAAAATATATTTAGAAAAATTAGCACAGTTGATTAGTCAAACTTGTGAAAACATTTATACAAAATAATACACTACACATATATATAGATACATATGTAATTCTTCAGAGCTTTTATTCTTTGGATTCGGCTCTTCTTTGCTCTTCTCTTTCTAAGTTATAATATAACAAGCCTTTTGCTTTTTCGACAGCTTGTGCGGTACCAGTAATAGTGAATACTCTTTCATCTTTACCATCGGCAGCTTCGCTGATTCCAATGGTTGCACCACTGACTTTTCTGACACCTTGGATCCTTGAACCGTTTTTACCAATCAAAGCACCAACCATATCATTAGGGAAGGATATTGAAGCAGTAGCTTTTCTAGTGCCGTTATGACTTCTAGGAACGTAATAAGTAGTGCCAACAATTGAAGAGAAATCTTCAATAAGGCATCTTGATATAATTCTTAATGCATCATATAAATCATCTACAGTGCCTTGCAATTCTACCAATCTTTCATTTGAACCTGGTAAAAATGATTTTGAAGCAATCATGGAAATATTAAATTTATTCTGAATTTGTTGAATTCTGGCACCTTTGGAACCAATCAAAGTACCCATTTGAGTATTTGGAATTAATAACCTCAATATGGTGGTTTCATGTTCAACACATGGGGTTGATGATAATTGTTTTAATGGGAAATAATTGTACAACTCAATACTTGAATTGCATAACGCTTGCGCAAAAAAACTCAATGCTTTGGCACAATCATCCAACTTTCCTGATACGGTCAAAATACGTTCATGAGTTCCAGGAGTTAACCTTGAAATACCTGCTTTGGTATTAGTTTCGACTCTTATGGAATCAATAACTTGACCATTTTGTCCAATGAGACATCCTGCTTCTTTTGCAGAAACCAAGACCCTATAATTTATCAATGCATCAATATTTGATTTATCGCTTAAGGAAGGTAATGAAGTTGATTGATCGTAACCATTGGAATCATTTACATCCTGTTGTGATGAAGAAGATGTGGTTTGTTCAGGGATCGTGTTTGTGGATGGTTTAGGTTCGTTTTCTGATGTAAAGTTGGTATCAAATAATGATTCTGTCATTTTCGGGACAAGGAAGAGCAGGTGGGATTGATGAAACGGTTTCGGATAGATGATGTATTTGATTGAACTTTGATTGTTAGTGGTTGTTGTTAGGTTTGTAATAAAGAAAATTTTTTTTTCCGTTTGTTTGTTTATTTGTTCTGGATGTTGACTTGAGCTTTCTCACTCTGTGTTTCGTGGTTTCTGCCATTCAACTGGAACAATCAAAACCAGCTTCGACGAAGGGACCAGGAGCAGGATGCCGCAGGGGTGACCAATACACAAGAGGCAGAGCGAAGGAGAGAGGATTCATGCAAGGCTTGATGTTTTTACAATAATTTTTAGTACTAATGAAAACTCTAAACTTTATTAAATTACAAAACCCCAACGTAATCCCTAGCATTGATAGTAGCATAACTCTTTCTTCTACATGGAACTGCACTAGTGTCCAATGGATCTTGTTCTTCTTCGTCTGCTTCGGGTAAATCATCTTCTTTATGGCTGATCATATCAGCGAAGGAATAAAACTCTATGGTTGGCGCATTTGGATCCCGTTTAGATCTTGAATGATGTGTTGCGCCAGCAAAACTTGAAGATCTTTTAGCGAGTGGTGGTAGCTGCGGGTTTTCTCGATTGTGAGATATGGGCACACCACTTGTTGACACTGAAGATGAAGCTTTAGTACTATTATTGTTATTGCTGTAGTTGTTGTGGTTGTTATTATTATTACTATTACTACTATTACTATTGCTATTAATATTATTATTATTAGTAGTAGTAGTATTGATATTTGATTTATCCAATGTTGAAATAATCAGTTGCGATATAATACTTCTTGCTCGTGGCCTTAATGTAGGTGATGCTGAAATATCAGGAGCGGTCTCTTCATCGCTTTTTGCACAGTTAAAATCGTTCTCTTCGTCACAATAACAATTCAATTTGACCTGATCTAACTTAATATTTGGATTTGTCAAGATTTCCGTAGTGGTATCTAATATGGGACTAGTATAATTCTCTAAATTATAGTGGAAGGGGATTTCAGGATTGGACAACTTTGAACAGTCACTAATAACCGATCTTTCAAAGATGTCACTAGAGGAAGAATGAAATGTTTGCATTGAAGTACGACATGAGGGTGGTTGGGCTTCTACAGCAGGGGTAAGTTTCATCTTATTAAATGATTTCTTCATAAAACTGTGAAATTTCTCATCCGAATGATGATGAAATTTAGATGGATCTAATTCTGGCTGCTCTTCTTCCAAAGATGAACACAGCGGACTGTATAAGTTGAACTTAGCATTAATATGATTACTTTTATTATTTGTTGTTTGACTTTGTGACATGTAATGTAATGACTTTTTATTTTTACGATTCTTTTGTTTGTTTGTTCGTTCGCTTGTTTGTTTGTCTGCTTGCTTGTCTGTTTGTCTGCTTGCCTGCTTGTCTGTTTGTTCGTTTGAGTGGTTGGATGGATGAAAGAGTCTATGAAGTTAGCATCAAGACTATATAAAGAATTGAGGAGTAGGTGGTAAAGTAAAAGGAATTGCTATATATAATATAATATAGTATATAAGGGGGGATGTGTGGGTGAGTGTGGTGGGAGTAGTATCAGCACTAATATCAGAAATTGTAATTGCTTTGGAACAATAATGATGATGGTAGTGATAATAATAATTAGTATACAAATATACAAATAAATAAATAAATAAATATAAATATAAATATAAATATAAAATAAATACAAATTCTATGAATGATTTAAGATTTATATATTAAAAAGGAATAAAATCTGAAACGAAGAAACATCATCGACATATTTAATCAACTCACTTACTTCAAAAGACCTTTCCACGGTGTTCAACAACAAATAATAAAAAAGATGAATAAGAATAGATGACCACAAATATAACGAGTGCTAAATTTTCTTGATAGTTCCAAACCACAAAAAAAAAATAAAAAAAAAATTAAAAAAAAAAAAAATAAAAAAGTGAAATAAAAAAATGAAATGAAATTCAATGAAATGGAAAGATGAAAGAAAGATAAAACAGCATCAAACAAAATTCAATATCAAAGAGAATAAAACATGTAAGTTTCATGTTATCTATAACAAAGCTATGATTCTGCATTAGTTGTTGCTTTGCTGAAATACAACGGTGATATACACATAAAAACCTCACACAACCACAATCGCACATCCACTCGCACTGGTGTTTTTTTTTTTTACGTGATGATGGATGATGTTTGATGATGATAAAAAAAAGCATTCAATTTCGACTGCATATTACCACACCATTTGATAAGTAAATAGCTATATTGCTACATACAAGTATGACTAGCTGACTAAGTGGCTGACTATTGTATTGTCACTGTTCTCCACCTCCACCTCCACCTCCTTCTCCTTCTCCCTCCCTTCTCCTTCTTAATTCTATATCCCTCGTACCCCTGCTTTTTAATCCAAATACAGTAGCCGACAACTTTAACAGCAGCAGTTGGAATATCATTAATAATGCGAGTTATAATAGCACCCTGATTACTTTGTATTTTTTTTTCTTTATCTTGCAGATTAACCTTTGACAACTTTAAATGAGTGTTATCGCAACTTGAGAAATCTGTTTCAAAAGAAAAAAAAAAATAGAACCACTTTGTAGTTTTCAACACTTAGTAATTCTAGGTAACGTTTCATCGTTACCAAAAGTGCGTTACTGCTAAAGCTACCTTTCTTTCTGCTTTGTACTCTGTACTTTCTCCAGTTAGCGAAATCTTGCGGCACTCTCTTTTCTGGTCACTGCGTGGTCCGAGAATTCGTCATTTTGCCTTGTTTTTTCCAGAAGTATGAGGGGTTTTATGTATATATGCATTTATGCAAGACGTATTGTAGTGGAAGTAAATATCACTCTACTTTTTAATGCTCGTTACAGGATGTTCCATGCATGAACTCGGAATTGGAATAATTCTATTTTGAAGTTGTTTAAAAAATTTTTTATTTTTTTTTTCTGGTTCAATCGGGAAGTCTATTTCTGGTTCACGACCTGACAAAAATAAGATGGATTTACTGTTCTTACATTAACAAAACCTAAATTATTGGTTAGTTGGTGGTCTACGTGTTATCCATCTACCTCTTCGTTTCATTGATCCAGTCGTTCTTGACCATCTGCGCGGTCTAGATTTGGCGATTCTCTTCGTGTAACAAGGGAGGAAGTGACGTTTTTTTTTCCAGCAAGATTTAAAAGTTATACCTGTCTTTCTTGACGTTCTGGTTTTGTTCCTATTTACAAGACAAAACCAGGGGCCTGTCTCCTGAGCAAATTAGGTTTAGTGCTGCTAGAGATCCTTTTGCAACAAAGCTGGGGTTTTTTCAAACACTAGAAATCGTGGAACCCGGCCGTACCTGATGGTTGGACGGTCTGGGAAATATGGTCCTTATACTTCTCGTAGATTTCTCCTATAGCATTAAGATTCATGTTTATACTAGTATGGTGGATATGTGATTGATTTATGAAACGTTGTTTCCGAGGAGCATTCAATTGCTGGAATCAAATTGGTTGTAGAAATTAGACCGTCAAGAAAAAAACTTTGTGAGTAAAAAGTAAATAGTTGGTTGCAAAATCTTCCAATTCAGCATTTTATAATTGAACATTTGTTCAACACCACCCCGGGAGAAAGTTGAAGGGTTTCATGATCAAGTGAAAGAGAAAACGCGATTTCGGAATTCAATATTGTACAATTATATAGTCAATTCTGTAGTGTAATGCTGTGTTCTAAATACGAGTGATAGTAGGATATACTTTTACCACGTTTTCTTGACAAATCTTACTAAAATTCTTATAAAAGTATCTTGAAATAATTAAATTTGCAATAAGCACACATTGAATATCCATGCTGATTCGAAAGTATGATATAAGCGGTTTACTAAAGTTTGGTTTTCAAAATTTGAAGCGTATTTGCGTTGTTCTCAGCGTCATACTCCCGTCTCTAGTGTTTTTCGCATTTTAAAATTTTTCTCCAACTGAATTATCAACAATATCTGTAGATTTGACAACTCCTTTTCTTGCCACATCAAACAATGAACTCGACCATTCTAACAACACCAGATCTAACGGCAGACACAATTACATCTGTACCTACAATACAGGCAGACCTTCAGACAGTCATTTACCAAGAATCAATCACAGCACTACTAATCTTGGGTATAACGCTTGCTTCAATCATCATTGGGAGTTATTCCACAGTGAGTAAGCCACGTCACGCGCAAGACCCAAGATTGGATAAAGGGCACAACTACGATCCCACTGACATGGACCACTCTAAGTTCTACATCATGAACAAATTCGGGTTGATGATCCAAGAACCATTTTCCATGGGCACGGCCGTCGCCATGCCGGTTATCGGCGCGGTGGTGTTGGTAGCCTTATACTACTGCTTGAAGAACTTGAAGGACATTAACTGGTGGTTGCACATGTACATTGTCGCTATTAGTCCGATGAGTATTTATCTGTGCTTGCTGAGCGTCGTCACTATGAGTGTGAGAAAGGTGACGCATATGTGTGGGCGAGATTCGAGCGCCGTGTTTGATAGGTATAGGTTAGTGGTTGTCAAAGACGAGCATATGTTTCCGTTGGGGAAATTGGAATTTATCGATGAAGTGGGCGAGGGATTCATCAGGTATTTGGATGAAGAGAGCATTACATTACTCGAGCCAACACCAATAAGCATTGATAATAGCGATAATTGGATTTTTGACGAGAAAATCTTTATACTTTTCCCAATTAGTTTGGGTATTACCACCTGGTTTTATTATTCACAGAATTGGATATTGCTGAACTTTCTCAGTTTTACGTATATCATTTCATCATTTAACCAATTGAGAATTGGTCAGTTTAAAATCGCGTTTATGCTCTTGTCAGGATTATTCTTTTATGACATTTATTTTGTGTTTGGTACAAATATAATGGAAACTGTGGCCATGGGGGTTAATATCCCGATAAAATTATTGATTCCAAGATTTGATTCAACTTTCAGCATTTTGGGATTGGGAGATGTCATTGTACCTGGCTCATTAATTGCATTATGTCTCAGATTTGATGTCGATAGATATTACAAGCAAACTAAAGAGTCCTTCCATCATTTGACAAGGTATCCCAAACCGTATTTTATAGCTGGATTGATCAGTTATGCCATTGGAGTGGTCATTACATTAATTGCTTTAAATGTTTATAAGACGGGCCAACCTGCTTTACTTTACCTTGTCCCTAGTTTATTAATCGGGGTACTGGGTGTTGGTGTAGCCAGGGGAGAGTTTGAAGAATTATGGAACTATTCAGAAATCGTTAAGGAATATACTGAAGAAGAAGATAAGGAATATATACCAGAAACACTGGATGAAGAATCTGAAGATGAATTAGATGACGACGAAGTAGATGATGATGCTAGATTAATTAGAGGTAATAGAACTGCGAAAAAGGATTTATTTGAAATCGAGACTGATATTGATGATTTATATATAGAAGAAGAGGATGATACTTACATCATTGCATTTGATTGCGAGCAGGAGGAAAATAGTGATGACGATAGTGAAGAAGACGAAGATATGCTGGTTGAAGAAGAAGAACGTATTGAGATATTATTGAAAGATTTGGATGGAAACCCTCAAAAATGGTATACGAGTAGTGAAGAAGGAGAAGATGATGAAGAAGAAGACTAAGATCAGGAAGAAAAAATGCCAATACGAGGCGACTCCAGGACGAAATATTGAGGTATTATGGAAAGATTTGCGTAAAAACCCATCAGTGCAGTCGGCGGTATACTAGAAAAAGGTGAAGAAGATAAGCAAATTATTATTGAAATATCCCCACAATCTGATTTAGTAGACCCACATCAGGCGGAGCAATCAAAGGATAAAATAAAGCTCCTAGCCATAGTAAAGTTTAAAAAAAAAAGTAGAATGCAGCAATTGGAGTAAAAAGAAAATACTGCGTGAATGGCAAGAAAAGAAGGAAAAAAAAAGAGTAAAAGATAATAAAAAAAAGGCTCTTAATACGCAAATCTATAAGTGCAAAGCTATTAATGCCGCATTGAACAGAGGACCTAATTATTGACGAGGATCTACTAAATATGAGATTTACCCACAATACAAAAGTATCCATCTTATCTTATCAAATAATAGCCATGGCAATAACAATAACAATACGAATAGTAGCAGTAACATTGAGTTGAATTGAGTTGAGTTGAGTAGAATACAAGCCACAAGGCTTGTATGCAAATGGTAGAATGCATTGGAAAAGGGTTTGAAAACTTGAATGACACATTGTTATAAATCTTATTAGAGTTCCTCAGTCTACTGTATGTATGTCGATTGCATGTCTTGTAGTGTCTGATATACCAGTCATATTGACGTAAGGTTTTGCGCTCTGTTTATTTTTTCTTTCGTTTTCATTTCTCCCCTTATCTTTCAATTCGATGTAGGAGCAAATACTAGATAGATGAGCAATACTAGATAAATAGGAGCAGTACTAGAAAAATAGGAGCAGTACTAGAGAGATAGGAGCAGTACTAGATGGGTTTTTTAAATAGATTTCGTATCATTAGAGACAAAAGTTACAAGTGAGGTGAGTCGTGTTAATTGCAGCAGCAGCAGTAGCAGCAGTAGTAGTATTAGTGATAGTGGTGGTGGTAGTGGCTGTAGCTGTAGTAGTAGTGGTTTAGGATGACTATGAAGTCAGCGCGTGGGTGCTGTGATTATAATGTGCTTTACAACATAGCAGATATTAATAATATGATCATTAGTGATAATATAGAGGGTGGGATTGATGCATTGCGGTGGTGTGGTGTTGCATTGTGTCAAAGAGATAAGGAGTACTTGCTGGTGTCCGTGTAGTAACATACAAGCTACTCCACTTTATGCCATGACTTTTTACTTTACTGTGGTGTTGAAAGAAGTGTCACATCAAGACAAAGATTAGACACAGACAAAGACCACATGGATACATTATTGTATGACTTTAATTGTCATGTGAATGGTTCCGGTTGTTTAGATTAGATTCATCAAATTCCTCATTAAATTGGAGTAAATTGACCACGGCGAACAAGAGAAAACAAAACGAAACAGAACAAAGCAATTCAAAAAGAAGGTAAAAAAAAAGAAAAAGAAAGGAAAAAAAAGAAACCAAAAAACAAAGAATTTTAGTAAATCATTTTTCATTTGCAGTTCTAGTTACGGGTACATATATGCAGATATCCACTGCGTATAGTACATATAATATATATGTACATAATATAATACAAGATTCCCCCCTCCCTCCCAACCGCTCTAACTTTTTAATCATCCATTCTTTACTTGCCTAGGTACCATACTACTACTACTACCACTACTGCTGCTACCAGTATTACCACCACCACCACTAATACTACTACTGCCCCTACTTCCACTACTGCCACTGCTACTACCAGCACTATTATACATCATATACATGCGTATTTAAATGTATATTTACATATATATTATCTGATTCATCTTTTGCTGATTACTAAAGTCATCTTTTTAATTATACTCCTACATTATTGGTGTTGCTTACTATGAAAAGATTAACTGATTCTTCTTCGCTAAGTTCGAAATCTTCAAAAAGACTTAAATTGGAGTATGAAATATTCTCAAAATCAATCAGAGATATCGATAAAATGTTCACTACCGACGAAGAACTGTTACAACGAAAACAAGAAATTACGAATACGAATACAAATACTAATAGAACAACTACTACGACCACTGCTGCTTCAACACCGCCTCCTGAACTTCCATCGCAAGTGCTGCAACTACTGCAACAACAAAAGAATCATCACATTCATCAAAGACGTGCGAAAAACTATCCTCTATCAAGAAGCATCAATAATATCTCCGCCAATAGGAATATAATACGCAAGCAAGAATCATTTCAGTATCTACATGTGCTTTTATCTCCAACCTCATTTGACTATGATTGTATAAATATGTCGTTTTTAAACGACAATCAACAATCCCATTTTATAAAAAATATACCCGTTTTACCATCCCAGACTAAACAACAGCAGCCACTGAAACAACAAACAGAGGAGCAAGAGGATGAGGAAGAAGAAGAAGACGAGGATGATGAGTCTCGATATCATGGGGAAAGAGATCTTCTACTTGATCTCGATGACGATGATGACGAATTAGTCAGTTATAAATACTCCATCTACCAAGATCTATTAATGATTGATCGGTTGATTTTAATGAACTGAAAGCTGAGTTTTTTTTTGTTTTTTTTGTCCGTTTCGATCGTTTTGCATTTGGGTTTAATAGAAGTATGGTTTTTATGGTTTCATTTTAGGCTTTCATAGGAGTTTGTATAGTTATCAATGCAATAACCTTGATAGAGGTGGTTAGTTTAAAAATGTAGTAGAGATGCCTTTGCTTGATAATGGTTATTAATGCACAGTAGTCTTGAAAGGGGTGGTTGGTTTAAAATTGTCGTAATGCGTTCACTTGATGGATATTTATTGTCTGTTAGAGTACTATCGATGCTGGAAGAGAAGTCGCCTTTAATTAAGACTGCCATTTTAAAAACTTAACGAAATATGCTTTAAGAAACTCCTTTTGGCAAAAGCTATAATGCATTCTGGTGAGATGCAGCGTCTTTGGATTATTAACTTTCATACCCCTCTGGTACCCGTCTCGTAGAAACCAGAAGAGGGGTTGTTTTGCCATACTCTTGCGGTAATGACATAATGAAATGGATGCAGACATCAGTACATCCATTTTCTTCCTGGTGCTTAGGTCGTATATCGCCAGCGATTTGAAAAAGCCACACTTACTCATTTGTGTATACTTGCTACGTTTGTACAATTAAATTTCGTTAGTGCTTTTACCTTTTTTTTCTGTAGGGTACTTTTGAGCATCTAAAGGCAGTTGAACTAATTTTTTTTCAGTTTGTTGATACTTCAACCACCCGCCCGCCAATCTATTCTACAACAATGTCCAATACAAACGTCGTATATGGAGGAGACGAAATAAATGCCATAATCCTCGATCCAGGCTCATATCATACCAGAGTTGGATACGCCGGTGATGACTTCCCCAAGATCATAACATCATCATATTATGGACAGGTAAATGAAAAAAAGATATTTGGACAAGATTTACATGTGCCTAGAAACGATTGTGACATTAAGCCAATAATGAAAGACTCGGTAATAATAGATTGGAACGCAGCCATTGATCAATACAAGTACTTCTTTGATCAGTTGAAAATAGATCAACCCGATCAACCAATTTTAATAACTGAACCAATTTGGACAGAATCGTCCTATAGGGAAAAATTGATTGAAACCATGTATGAAAATTTCGAATTCACTGGGTTGTATTTGGCAAAAACTCCAACGTGTATCTCATTCCAGCAAGGCAGACCTAATTGTCTTGTTGTTGATTTGGGTCATGATTCTGTTTCTATCACTCCTGTAGTAGACGGAATTTGCTTATTGAAGAATTCAATGAAAACGAATTATGGTGGCAAGTTTTTGAATAATATTATACAAGATTATATCGAATCTAAAGATATCATCGTAGAGCCAAGTTTTAGGATAAAAAGTAAAATTCCTACAAAATACCCCGAAGAACCAAAATTCGAAACTAAATCAATTGATGTCACACAATCGTTTACCGATTATCAGAAACTGAGAATATGGCACGAATTCAAAGAGTCATTATTGGAAGTTCCCGAAAAAAATGCTAAAGACTATCCAAAAAGATTATTTGAATTACCAACAGGGCAATCAATTACTCTAGGCGTGGAAAGATTTGAATTTGCCGAATCGCTATTTGACCCCAAAATCTATAAATTCCATGACGAAAAACTCAGCTTCCCATCGTGTAACGGGGAAATCAATATTGAAAACATCAATGAATATCGACCATTGAAAAGAGTCCGCAAAAACGATTCTAATTTATCTACTCCCGCTCCAGAAGTCGACATCAGAGGCCTCACCGAATTGATTACCCACACATTATCCACCATAGATATAGACTTGAGAGCATCATTGGCTAACAACATCATTGTCACCGGCGGCACATCCTTAATCAGTCAATTAACGGAAAGATTATATCATGAATTATCAAATAATAATCCTGGATTGAAAATTAGACTACATGCTGTGGGTAATTCAAGTGAAAGAGTCAACCAAGCGTGGATCGGTGGAAGTGTTTTGGCTTCATTGGGTACCTTTCATCAAATGTGGGTTACTAAGGAGGAGTATAAAGAAGTTGGTGTTGATAGAATATTAAATCAAAGATTTAGATAATAGATTTGATTGAAGAACAGGCTGAATGATGGTGCGTGTGGGGGAACGAGGACCTCGAGGAACAAGGAGAGAAAAGCGCGCCATAACTTATTGTGTAGTAGTTTAGCGTAATGTAACATTGTAGGCAGGTTTATTTTTTCTGGTTCAGATTTCACCACACCACCCTTTCAACATCCCTTCAATTTTCCACAATCTCCCCATAAGTTTTTTCTTCCTTTCTTTCTTTCTTACTTACTTACGCCAAAATAACAATGTCAAAGTCGTTAATTAAAGGTGTTTTAGATTTAGATCCATGGTTAGAACCATTTTCAAAAGCTTTAATTGAGAGACAAGTCGAGTTTCAAAAATGGAACCGAGAATTAGCCACCTCCGAAGGCTCGTTATTACAATTTGCTAATTCGTATAGAACATACGGACTACATGGACGCAGCAACAAGGAATGCACCATAGTGGAATACATCCCGGAAGTAGAGCAAGTCTCTTTGGTTGGGGATTTTAATGACTGGAGCCTTGATACCCATCAGTTGGAAAAAGTGAACAACTTCGGGTTATGGAAATTAACTATACCGCCAGTAAACGGGGATTACGCCATCTCGCATGATTCTAGGTACAAGATCGCCATGAAGGCGAAAACGGGAGAGTGGCTCTATAGGTTGGATCCATGGTGCACAAGGGCAACCTCTTCAAAGGATCATACCTTATATGAAGGGAGGTTTTGGAATCCCAACCAGGAATATGTGTTTAAGAATTCAAGACCAAAATTGAGTCAAGGTATCAGGATATACGAAGCTCACGTTGGTATCTCTACCCCCGAGCCTACAATTGGTACATACAAGAATTTCACAAAGAATATCTTGCCCAAGATTCATCAATTGGGGTATAATACAATTCAGTTAATGGCTATCATGGAACACGCGTAT
The DNA here is from genome assembly GCA_030572795.1 of Nematodospora anomalae. Classification (NCBI taxonomy): domain Eukaryota; kingdom Fungi; phylum Ascomycota; class Pichiomycetes; order Serinales; family Debaryomycetaceae; genus Nematodospora; species Nematodospora anomalae. The sequence continues at coordinate 87,065 of JAJMBC010000034.1, forward strand.
TATGCTTCGTTTGGGTATCAAGTTACTAGTTTCTTTGCCATTTCTTCCAGATACGGCACTCCGGAAGATTTGAAGGAATTGATTGATACTGCTCATGGTTTGGGGATCAGAGTATTGTTGGATATTGTTCATTCTCATAGTTCCAAAAATGTTGAGGATGGGTTGAATATGTTTAATGGTACTGATCATTACTTGTTCCATGGTGGTGGCAAGGGGAATCACGACTTGTGGGATTCGAGGTTATTCAATTATTCAAATTATGAAACTTTAAGATTTTTATTATCAAATTTGAAATTTTTTATTGATGTTTACCACTTTGACGGGTTCAGGTTCGATGGAGTAACAAGTATGCTTTATAAACATCATGGATTATCCTTTGGTTTCAGTGGAGATTATAATGAATATTTCGGTGATAACGTCGATATCGAGGCAGTTGTTTATTTGATGTTAGCACATCAATTGATGAAAGAAATTTCTTTAGATGAACACATTGAATTGACGTCGATTGCAGAAGACGTGTCTGGTATGCCTACGTTGTGCAGGCCGATCGAGGATGGTGGAATTGGATTTGATTATAGGTTATCTATGGCTATTCCTGATATGTGGATCAAAATTTTGAAACATTTGAATGATGAGCAATGGGATATCGGAAATATTGTTCACACTTTGACCAATAGACGTCATGGTGAAAAATGTATTAGTTACTGTGAATCCCATGATCAAGCATTGGTTGGTGACAAAACTTTAGCATTCTGGTTAATGGATAAAGAAATGTACACACATATGTCAGTATTAACACCTTTAACTCCAATCATAGATCGTGGTATAAGTTTACATAAAATGATTAGATTAGTGACTTTTGCATTGGGTGGTGAAGGTTATCTTAATTTTGAAGGTAATGAATTCGGACATCCTGAATGGCTAGATTTTCCAAGAGAAGGTAATGGAGAATCTTATCATTACGCTAGAAGACAGTTTAATTTGATTGAAGATGATTTATTAAGATACAAATTTTTGTACAACTTTGATGCTGCTATGCAACATTTGGATGTGTTAGATTCTCCGCAAGCTTATATATCATTGAAGCATGAACTGGATAAAATTCTAGTTTTTGAAAGAAATGGGTTATTATTTATTTTCAACTTTAATCCTACCCAATCGTTCCCTGATTATAAAGTCGGTGTTGAAGCACCTGGAACTTATGAAATAATTTTAAACTCTGATGATGAGCAATTTGGTGGACATGGTAGAATCAAAGATCCAGAAGACGGTAAACAAAAATTCTTTACAAATAATGAAAGTTGGAATAATAGGGCTAATTCCTTGATGGTGTATATTCCAAGTAGAACTGCTATAGTATTAAAGAAAGTAGATTAGTGTACAGTATGCATCACAATGTACAAAAACCACTATGACTAAGTAAATAAAGAATAAAATCGATTTCATTAGCTTCTTGATACCATTTTATGGAAGTCAAGTTTAACAGAAACTCAGCAATATGTCAAAATTATGTCTATACAATTACCAATGGCCATGAATAGCCGGATTCTCAATTGAGCGAAACTAAAAAACTGGGAGAAACCATTTATGATTCAAAAACTCCAGATTTTGGACATCGTAGTACAGACCATCTATGAACCTCAGAAATTAATAAGCCGAGTATCAAGCAGCGGTTCCTTATGATCAGGTCCCATTAATAGAATTCCTAAAAAAAATATCCCCATAGTTTGACCACGCTTCTCAAAACTTAGATATTATCTAAACCAAGGAATGTAATACCTTCTGGGCTCGTAAAACAATCCTTCGATTAATCGACAACTAGCAATCAGCAACTATAGCTATAACTTCAGCAACTACCCACAGGTCCAACGGCAAAAAATGTAGCAAATTAGTTATATTTGAATTGTGAGAGTAATTACAAACTTTCAAATCTAAAATTCAAGCTATTTAGTCTCATATTTATAGTAATTTGATTCTGCCAATTGCATGTCTTATTCACTATTAAGATAGAGCGCAATTTAATTTTAAGGGGTTAAGGGATTATTGGATCTGTAAAAACCGAGTATTTCAATTTGTTACATTGTGATCAAGTTTGATCCGAAATGCGTTATTAATTTTGAGTAACCTCTCTCTCATTATACACAAACTCCTGACAAATTATCTTTTTCTCCCCACATTCTACACTAATTCTCCGAGAGTACAGCCATTTGTATATACATATGGTTCTTGCTAGGGTAAATACTTTCAGTGGTTAGTCATTTAATTAACCCCTGAGTATCCTAATCTCAGACCCCTTAAAGATCCTCGATTTATTAGATTAGCTCCGCTTTGAGAAAGCATGATGCATTCTGTTGTCCCTAAAACTATTAGCAATCAAGATTCTACGTCATCGCTATCAGTGGATCCTCTTATAAACTACGGATGTGGAGTCTGGTGGACAAATGCAAGCACAATTTTATACACGAATGTAGGATCAAGCGGCAATTCACCAAAGTTTAAGTTGTGGTTACTATTTTCGACAAAGAAACTCGTATTAGACTTTGAGCAGATCATATCTATAATCTGAGTAACATGTCATGCGCCAGAATATATATCTACAGAAAGTATTTGTATACAATGGTTTCCAATTTAACACTTAATAATTATATGCTTCCATTAGAGATTTAGATAGAGAAGATCAAAGTTGCCCTTTTTATTGATTTCTGGCACACAGATACCATTTTTAGAAGTTTAAGCAGTCCTAAGCCGCATCATAGTTGGCTGCTTGTGAAAGAACTTGTATTTATGAAAAGTAAACGAGGAGCTATTGAGGCTCTACTCATTTTAGTTCTTTCTATTTCTTCATCGCAGATATTATGTTGTATTGTATCGCTCGTTGAGAATTACTGCATACAATCAATTCTTTTTTTTTTCTTTTTGCAGCCAAATTTGATGAGAGGGATACACATACATATTATGAACTTGTAACTTTTAACCACCATCAAGCTGGACTTCAAATGTTTAAAAGCTAAGGCTTCATGTGGATAATACGTATTACAAAAGTAAAGAATATATGTCATGTAACTGACTGGCTTATCGCATTTTTGTTCATATATTCTTTTAGTTATTAGATAAATTTGATATTTAGTTTATCAAAATACTATAAATATTTCATGAAATCTTGAAACTACTTACTTCTTCAAGAAACAAAATGAAAACTATTGGAATTTAAAAAATAACTTGTTCTAATTTCTACTACTGGTATGAGATATCATTAATTCTATAACTATATGTACAGCTTAATTGTTGCTAGTAATTGACATGATTTTCTTGATTATTTAATAATTTCAGAATATAAATCGCTTCTTAGTGAATTTGTGGAAAACCAAATTTCTGTTAAACAAGTATTACACCTGAATTCAAAACATACAATCAAGAAAATTCAAGAACTTTATAATGGAATTACCGCTTTTACTTAACAAAAACAATTTCCACCGAAAGATAACGGAAAAACAAAAAAAAGCTAGACCTTCCGATCGACTTACTGTTGGTCAAACATTCGAATCAATTGATTATTATTACGTGATTGAGAATTTTTCCTTCTGCAATAAACTCCTATGTTCACAACTTAGGAAATATCTTAAACAAAAACGAGCATAATAAAGTGAATGTGATTAGGTGCATACCTGTAGCGCTACTGCTTTTCAAATTTGCCATCCTACCAATTTAATTGGCCCACTGCGGTTGCCGTCCATTTCATGTTTCTTCGTTGATTGTTATACTTATAACTTACTGTTGAGATTCTTTGATGATGACGTCTGAATATTTTTTACCTTGAGAAATATCGGGTCGGAAATAAGCGGACATCAACTTTCCTTCTCACTGAACTTCTTGTAATCCAATGATAGCATAGAGCTTTCCTTTTTAAGGATCCTATGTTTTGCTTCGTAATTCAGAGCAACTTCTACCTTGAGCAAAATAAGACATTAGGATTCCAATGTCGAGAACTACATGTTTTAAACTGACGTCCTAAATAAGCTTCTAAAATTTTGTAGCATTTGTAAGAACATCTGTATTCTAGGGTAAAATTCTAAAACTTAAGATTACGTATATATGATTGCTTGTTGTGACACATTTTCGTGAATATGAACAATCCTTTATATATTCATATCTAAGTATTAGTGAAACGTACTAGAGAGACAATGACGAATCACGATATATGGTTGTATTGGGGAGATTGCTTAAGTATCATTCGGAAGCTAGATTAATTACCCAGACAAGTTTTCAGTACAGTAGATTTATTCTTCTGGGAAAAAAGTAATTCTAGCTGCTATTGAAGATAGAATCATATTGTGGAATTTACATTTTAATTTGGAGAGAGTTTTTAATATTATTAAATAAGGTAAATTAGAATCCAGTTTTTTACTTCGAAGTGAGATAATTCTATTTGTTGAGCACTTCAAATAATTCTTTGATAGTATTAATAAAACTAAGTTAATGAAAATAGTTCTCTTAGTACGTTTTCAATCCTATTATGAATTATTTTAAAAAATATAGGTTTATGACCTCCATAACTATATTTCTATATCAAGTAAAGCACAACCAGGAGAAGAGCGTACCGGAGTATTTAATTTAATCAGTAACAACCACATATAAAATATTCTACTTACGGACTATGACCCAGCATGTCTTTCAGTTTTTTTTCTAATTTAAGGTAGTGGTATCAATTATTAAGTAGTTAAGGTTGGTTCTAGTGAAGACCTAATAATAGAATCATCACCACTAACAACGACAGATTTGCTACATTGAAAACAATAGTTAATAAAACCCCTCCTGAATTCGCTTGATGCATCGCTCGGGAAAGCAAAAAATAAAACGTCGTATTCATAAGGTAGAACTCTTTAGCACTTGAAGAAGATTGTGAATTTCTTGAATTAACTAGAATATTATTTGTATTGTTTTATTTGTATCCTTTTTCTGGGATTATTCGTAGATATTATAACTTTTTGAAACCCCAAAGTTAACAAGATTCCCTCGTTTGAGCCTACCCTAGTGCCTCAACTATTCATCAAATAATTCGAAAACAATATATTATCAAAACCTAAGAAATAAATTGTCAACACGCCCATGTGTTTATAGAATATTCATCTAGCTCTCATTATTGTATAGAAAGAAACTATCTCTAGTACCATGAACACATGTCACATGCCTAAAAAAATAAATTGTATGCGTTTCATGATTGATCATCTATCTAATTCGAGCCATTGTATGTACGTCCTTTATCTATATCTGGTAACTGGACCTTGCTGCAAATTCTCCGCACTAAAAAATTTAAATCTTTGAGTGACATCATGAAAACATTTATTCCTTTTAACGGTTGACAAAGTGAATTATGAAAAGTTTTTTCTAAAATGATTAATATATAAATCCACTAACGTGGCTGGTCACTCCGCATTCCGGGCTACCCAAATCACCTTTCAATGAAATTCTTGCTTGTTATTTTTGTCTACTTTCTAAGCGTCAACTCATTACCAGCCGTGCTTTACCCTCCTAGTGAAGATGATTTCTACGACCCACCAAGTGGTTATATACAGGCTACTCCAGGAGAAATATTGAAAATAAGAAATGCGCCAAGCCGGATCAGCAGTGTTTATTCTCCTATAGAGATTAAAAACGTCTGGCAAGTCATGGTTAGATCTGAAGATTCGTTTGGAAATGCTACTGCTATTGTGACCACAATTATGGAACCTTATAATGCCGATCCAACTAAAGTTTTGTCGTATCAAACATTTGAAGATTCATCGAACATAAATTGCTCACCTTCTTTTGGGTTTTTGTATGGTGCACCAATGTACACAATTGCCACTCAGATTGATATGACATTTATCGTATTGGCTTTAAAAAAAGGTTATTATGTGGTGTCACCAGATTACGAGGGTCCTAAATCTACTTTTACAGTGGGGAAACAGTCAGGACAGGCTACTTTAGATTCAATTAGAGCTACCTTACAATCCCACAATTTTACTGGTATAAACGAGGATGCTAAAGTTGCAATGTGGGGATATTCTGGCGGTGCTCTAGCGTCTGGTTGGGCTGCTGCCTTGCAACCGAAGTATGCTCCTGAATTACACGAAAACTTGATTGGTGTTGCATTAGGTGGCTTTGTTACAAACATTACTGCCACGGCTGAGGCTGTTGATGGTACTATAGCAGCTGGTTTGATTCCTAATGCGTTGTCAGGATTGACAAATGAATACCCTGGAACTAAAGAATTACTATTTAAATATGCAAATAGAAGTAAATGGGACGCCGTAGTACAAGGAGGTGAACATTGTCTTGCTGGGTCTATACTCCATTATTTTGATGATAACATATTGACGGGAGAAAATCCAGTGTATCCTGGTGGATTTGACTTATTGAAAGATCCAGTGATTAATAATCTCACGCAGGAGAATTGTTTAATTAATTTGGACGATGGTTATGTACCTGAAATTCCTGTATTTGCTTACCACGGAACTTTGGATCACATAGTTCCCATAAAAGATGTCAGAGCAACATATCAGAATTGGTGTGAGTGGGGAATTGAATCCTTTGAATTTGCTGAAGACTTATTGAATGGTCACATAACTGAAACGTTGGTGGGCGCTCCTGCTGCTTGGACTTGGTTGGAAGATAGGTTTGAAGGTATCGAACCCATCAAGGGTTGTCAACATACTGCAAGACTAGAGAATTTGTTTTATCCGAACATTTCTGAAGCTACAAGTGAGTATTTTTCGGGACTTTACGAAGCTTTAACATTTTACAAGTCAGGTCATGAAGGTCTTTCCTCAGATAATATTTCAAGCACAAGCTTCACAAGAATCTTACGTAATCTTACTCTGTTTTTAGATACCAAATAAAAAATTAATTTGAGTCAAAACTCATTTATGTCAAAATGTGTAACTTTGTGGCATAATTGAAACAAGTCTGGAAAATAAATAAGTGATCAATAATAGTCAACAAAAACCTGTTTACTAATGAATACACCTTTACAACTCTCATTAACCTTTAAGGTAGAAGAGCTCAATAGACATTTAGGCGGCTTAATTCACTGTTTCAATCTGTATTAGCTTTAAGCCAAGTTTTTGCCATAGTCCTATTGATGTACGTGGATGTTCGGTACCTGTGTTTCGCATTTAGGTTCAAAAAAACAACCAAATAAAAAATCAGAACTTTGCCTACTTATGGATTAACTTCTTCTTGTTCTAATGCAAATACTGTAAACTTACTTTGATCATTATATCAACAGGTCAACGGTTTTCTGGTAATTCTTAAGATCTCGCAATTTGGTATAAAAATTCAACTAATATATAAAAACTGACAAAAATAAAAAGAATCGCCATTCATTATCGCCTTTTAAAATGGTCTGATATCAGTTTCCGTAGTATTCTTCAATGAAGCTAAACCAATTGCATCTTTTTCAAAATCAACGGCAACATACAAGTATCTAAACATATCTGAGCCAAGCAGCGCGTTGGTACCATTATGGATGTTCAAGTAGCAACTCCTACCAGTATATCTTGGATCAGTAAGTGCTTTGAATGGAAACGTAAACTCTTTGCCATTCAAACTATAAGTGATTGTTTTGCCCTCTACAGCTGCACAAGGAATATAACCTGTCTTAATATTAGTTCCCGGTGGGAAAGAACTTGCAAGTTCTCCATAAGGTTCAGAGGGCAAAAATCCTCCAGGTCCACCTGTGTCCATCGTATAAGACTTGTTAACGGTGATATTCTTACCATTAAACAAAATATAATCCAAATGAGCTTCAACATTTTTGTCTTTAATACTTGTCCACGTAAGCTCACCATCGATCTTAGCATGGTCGACACCTCCTAAAATCAAGGAACCTTTTGTACCATCGATAGATTCTAAATAGAATGAATAAGCAGCTTTGTCAATAGTTCCTCCAAACTTAGCTGCCCAGCCAATATTTTCATCCAAAGCATTAGCTGGAGGATGAGCCAATCCTAACAAACCTTGAGAATAGCTGCCTTGTTCTTGAACATCATTAAAAAGTAATTGTGGAATTTTGACTCCACCAAAGTATAAAT